>APFE030552051.1:4839-75798 GCA_000404065.3 Pinus taeda | reverse complement strand
AAGCTAACTTGTCACACTTAGATCTATCATCTGATTCCTTTTAGTTGTCCTGCATCCCATGCATTCAGTCACATCTGATATTTCATCTGTATATTCATCTAAGTATGTGTAAGTGAGATGATCTTCTATGAGAGGGTTGCCATCAAGTACAACACATGCATCATAATGCCAACATAGGTAAACCTAGGAATGGGCTTTATCTAAAGCGATATTATGCTCAAACGAATAGCGTGGAGATTTCATTAGATTAGTTTTTTATAAGTTGGTGTGTTCGTAGATTAAAGATGCGTACTTTATTTTAGAGAGTGTTTTTCATTATTAGTCCTGTTTATCTTGATTTTACTCTTGATATTGCAGATGTCGACACCTCTCCAAACATACATCAGTTTTGCTGATGGCACTTGTCGTAGTACACGGGACATCTCTTCCCCAGCCTAGGTTATCTATTCACCCTCTAACAAGTTAGTATCTATGCACGGGGTAGGCCTCGATCAAACAACGAACAACATTGCAGAATACCGTGCAGTGATTGAATTATTATCTAAATCCATCTTATTTGGAATTCGAAGTTTGATTGTTAATTTAGATTCGGAACTCATTGTATTACAGCTTAATCGAGTTTATGCCATTAGAAATCCAGTATTATTACGATTATTTTTGAGAGTACGTCTCTTGGAACAAGAATTTGATTACATAGAATATCAGCACATTCCAAGCTATTTAAATACAATAGCAGATGCAATTGCTTCTCAAATGTTAAATAGACATTTGCATTAAATCAAACAGTAAATTTAAAAACATCTCATAAACATGTTTTGCAAGATAACCATAGTAATAGCATAGCATAGCATAAGAGTGTGTCAAAATATACATCGTCCTCAATCATATGTTGAAAAACACCTTATGATTGGCAAAAATGATAGTATCAAAAGTCCAAAAATGGGTCTACAAAGCAATCATCCTATCACTGGTGATGATCCCGATAAGACACCACTGCTCGGGCCACCCTACAAAGGAACCTCCTAAAAGGTCCTGGGACCCCAATCACATAGCACTGAAGCCGAAAAGGAATCTCATCTATGCTAGTCTCCGGAATATATGTGGTCAAGCGCTCTAGATGGCTCTCCAACTCAACCAAGGTCTCTGTTGTCTGGTCCTGTGGGGTCGGTGTTGTGGCAGCTAGTTGTCTCCGATCATAGGGCTGGAGAGCAACTAGTCACCGTGGACCCACATCTGCATTTAAAACTTTTACTATTAGTTTTGGGACAATTGTTAAAAATAAAAAAACATACATATATAATTAAAATGTTGAAAAACAATTTTTACCTCTATCATCCCATTGCTCTCCTGGTGGAAGCGTCATGTCGGGATCACCGCGATAATCCATCCCAGCGTATGGAAAATCCTAAATAATAAAAATTTGGTTCTCTAACCAACGGAAATACTCTGGAGTGAATCGAACAACCTCAGTACCCTCCTCTGGCTGGCGTGCCATAACTAAAACCCATCGCATAACCCAAGGATCTTGGGGAAGTCCAGCCTCAACAGTGAGTTGTTGTGGAACCAGCATCGGTACCCTCTCTAAGGTGAAGCTAACAACTAAATAACCATAACCAAAGTTCTTTAGCTGCCCATTCTTTGCCCTAGTCAATTGGCCCTTCACATTGGCCAACACAGCATCGCACCAGTTGAAAATGGTGCCTCGGAAGCAGTCCACTGCCATGCGCATCTAGGAGCCTGTAGCTAGATGCAATGCTACGCTCTCGCAAAGTCTGGTAACAGTAAAAGCAATCACCTTCAGTTCAGGGTGGGAGATGATTTTCACATCTATTCGTTTTTCTGGATCCTGGTTATTACAGAACTCTAGTCAGAGACTAGCGACAGATTGGCCACCTGGCCTAGATCCGAACAGAGATAATTGCTTGCCTCTCTTGGGCAAGCCAGTCAAAAATTATATGTCATTCGACTCGATTTCGAGCCGATTTCCGCCAATAATGAAGCACTGGTCCTAAATGCTCCACCTGTTCACCAGCCATTGTAAAAAGTCTACCTGTGCCCTCATGCCAGGTATGGTCCAAAATTTCAAAATCCCGCATGCTCTCAATGCCTGTAATGACGGGGGATGGAGTAATGAAGCATGATCCACATCCTCATGCTCTATTTCCCGCCAAACAAGCATATTGTGTACCTACATTGCAAAATAGGTGGATTAGAATTTTCATTCCAAAATTCTATGGGTCAAAAATGGAAAAACTAGGGCTCAAAATCCGCATTCTGCGGGGTTTGCACCCATCCCTTTAGAGACAGTGCGTAGGTGCGCACTTCTCCTTAATGCGAGGTGTGGCACCCTGACTTTTCTATGTGCATAGAAAATTCAGGGTGCAGAGGGGCCACATGGCGCCCCTGCGCAACCATCGTGGGCAATTGTTTGCCCTAATTTTCCTCCAAAAATTGAAATATAAACCCTAAAACGAAATTTCAAACAGATGAAATGCAAGTCAGGGACATTGTGGATTACCTGGAGAAGACAGTTCTCGATTCCAGTGGTCGGATTTTGCGCAATCTCCACAGGAAGTTTTTTGCCAAAAGCTCTTACTTTTTACTCCAAAGGCAAACGGTAAAAATGAACTTGTAAAAGCCCTTTTTATAAAAAAATTTGAATAAATGAATTAAAATTTATTTATTTTTTACTTTGAAAAGGTCATTTTTGGTGCATTTTTATTATTTTTAAACAGATATGAGTAATGTTTGCAGTTTTTGTCTAGAATATTGGGGATTCAGGTGAAATTGATCATTTTCAACAAAAAACACATAGGAGTCCTCTTTAAGCTCTTTTATGACTCGTAAAAAATGAAAAGATTGGTGAGTGTTTCTTTTTAGACTCATTAAAACAGAATTAAAAATACGGTCCTTTACAGCTCTTTTCCAACCATATAAACATGAAAAGATTGCCGGAGTTTTGTCGTTTCAAGTTCGATATTGGTAATAAAACGACGTGTTTTCGATCGCTTTTTTACTTTTTCAGATTGAAGGCACTAATCATGAAAAGTACTCCTTGGTCATAATGATCAAGCGGTTCTCTCAAGTATTATTTTATACTTTTTCGAGCTTGGGAGACACAAATTTACGAAAAAGGAAAATGTGGAGTTTTCTTAAGTTTTTCTTCTGACTCCCTAAAATTGAAAAAAACTGAGTTTCTCCTATACTGGACTCATTAAAAATTCACAGTAAAGGGCCTGTTAAATTACAAACAGGAACGGACCACTCCTTCTTAGGATTTGAATCTAAACTAAGTTGGACTCATCCGAAGGATGAGATTATAACCAAGCAAATGTTATCCTCCTCAAGCTTGTTAAAAATAAAGAGGTGCTTGCCAGAAATGGTGGGGAGAAAAGAGAAAAATGAACCTGTTTGTTGTACTCTGTGTTTGAAAAAACTTTCCATACCTCTTGAACACGACACTTTTGTCCACCTAGGTTGGGAAACCCTTTACCTAACAGTTAATCAAGCCACTTTGAAAGTCTTCAGCCGGTTTCTGGGTATTAACTTTGGGTCAACTGTCACCAAGCCATCTACTGTGTCGTTACATGTTCAAGACGTCTGTGCAAATAAACCATTCACCTGCAAAATATTTGTCATCCATCATTGATCATCCCTGAGATAGTTCTTGCTAAACATATTTCTTCAGACTTGACCTATGATTTTGTGTTATGGGCTTGCCTATAACGGATCACTTTCTATCGACTCCAACTCATTATCTAGGAAGATGATCTAGAAATCGTTAGTACCTTGGAATCTGCATGCCTCAATGGTAGGTTTCTCGCCTTTGATGACAGGTTGCATCATTGACCTTTGATCAACGGATTCTGTGACATGTTCGACATCAACTCATTCATTCACATTTCATGGATTGTGCTGAGTACTTTGAGGGCCATTGACATTACTTGTGGTTCCTCTCACACCTGTTAACAGTTTACATCATTGACTAGTAATCAAGTGGTTTCTCACATGTTCAATGTCGAGCATGTCACGGAATCCATTGATCGAAGGTCAATGATGCAACCTGTCATCAAAGGCGAGAAACCTGCCATTGAGGCATGCAGATTCCAAGGTACTGACAATTTCTAGATCATCTTCCTAGATAATGAGTTGGAGTCGATAGAAAGCGATCCGTCATAGGCAAGCCCATAACACGAAATCATAGGTCAGGTCTGAAGAAATATGTTTAGCAAGAACTATCTCAGGGATGGTCAATGATGGATGACAAATATTTTGCAAGTGAATGGTTTATTTGCACAGACCTCTTGAACACATAATGACACAGCAGATGGCTTGGTGACAGTTGACCCAAAGTTAATACCCGGAAACCGGCTGAAGACTTTCAAAGTGGCTTGATTAACTGTTAGGTAAAGGGTTTCCCAAACCAGGTGGATAAAAGTGTCGTGTTCAAGAGTGATGGAAAGTTTTTTCAAACATAGAGTACAACAAATAGCTTCATTTTTCTCTTTTTCCCCCACCATTTCTGGCACGTACCTCTTTATTTTTAACAAACTTGAGGAGGATAACATTTGCTTGGTTATAAGCTCATCCTTCGAATGAGTCCAACTTAGTTTAGATTCGAACCCTAAGAAGGAGTGGTCCATTCCTGTTTGCAATTGAATAGTCCCTTTATTGTGAAATTTTAATGAGTCCAGTATAGGAGAAACTCGGTGTTTTTCAATTTTAGGAAGTCAGAAGAAAAACTTAAGAAAACTCCACGGTTGTCCTTTTTCATAAATTTGTGTCTCCCAAGCCCGAAAAATTATAAAATAATACTTGAGAGAACCGCTTGATCATTATGACCAAGGAGTACTTTTCATGATTAGTGCCTTCAATCTGAAAAAGTAAAAAAGCGATCGAAAACACGTCGTTTTATTACCAATATCGAACTTGAAACGACAAAAGTCCTGCAATATTTTCATGTTTATACGGTCCGAAAAGCATTGTAAAGGGCCATATTTTTAATTCCGTTTTCACGAGTGTAAAAAGAAACACTCGGCGATATTTTCATTTTTTACGAGTCAGAAAAGAGCTTAAAGAGAACTCCTATGTGTTTTTTGTTGAAAATGATCAATTTCACCTGAATCCCCAATATTCTACACAAAAACTGCAAACATTACTCATATATGTTTAAAAATAGTAAAAATGCACCAAAAATGACCTTTTCAAAATAAAAAATAAATAAATTTTAATTCATTTATTCAAAAAATCTTATAAAAAGGGCTTTTACAAGTTCATTTTTACCGTTTACCTTTGGAGTAAAAAGTAAGAGCTTCTGGTAAAAAACTTCCCGTGGAGATTGCGCAAAATCCGACCGCTAGAATCCGAGAACCGTCTTCTCCAGGTAATCCACAATGTCCCTGACTTGCATTTCATCCGTTTGAAATTTTGTTTTAGGGTTTAGACTTCCATTTTTGGAGGAAAATTAGGGCAAAAAATCGCCCGCAGTGGTTGCGCAGGGGCGCCATGTGGCCCCTGCGCACCTCGACTTTTCTGTGCACAAAGAAAAGTTGGGGTGCCGCACCTCGCCTTAAGGAGAAGTGCGCACCTACGCACTATCTCTAAAGGGATGGGTGCAAACCCTGCGGAATGCGGATTTTGAACCTTACTTTTTCCATTTTTGACCTATAGAATTTTGGAATGAAAATTCTAATCCACCTATTTTGCAATGTAGGTACACAATATGCTTGTTTGGCAAGAAAGAGAGCATGAGGATGTGGATCAGGCTGCATTACTCCATCCACCGTCGTTACAGGCATTGAGAGCATGCGGGCTTTTCAAATTTTGGACCATACCTGGCATGAGGGCACAGGTAGACTTTTTACAATGGCTGGTGAACAGGTGGAGCATTCAGGACCATTTCTTCATTACTGGTGGCAACCAACTCGAAATCGAGTCGGATGACATATACTTTTTGACTGGCTTGCCCAAGAGAGGCGAGCAATTATCTCTGTTCGGATCTAGGCTAGGTGGCCAATCTGTCGCTAGCCTCTGAGTAGAGTTCTGTAATAACCAGGATATGGACAAATGGATATATGTGAAAACCATCTCCTACCCTGAACTAAAGGTGATTGCTTTTACTGTTACCAGACTCTGTGGGAGCGTAGCATTGTATCTAGCTACAGGCTCCCAGATGCACATGGCGGTGGACTGCTTCCGAGGCACCATTTTCAACTGGTGCGATGCTGTGTTGGCCAATGTGAAGGGCCAATTGACTAGGGCGAAGAATGGGCAGCTAAAGAACTTTGGTTATGCTTATTTAGTTGTCAACTTCACCCTAGAGAGGGTACCAATGCTGGTCCCTCAGCAACTCACTGTTGAGACTGGACTTCCCCGAGATCCTCGGGTTATGCGATGGGTTGCAGTTATGGCCCGCCATCTAGAGGAGGGTAGTGAGGTTGTTCGGTTCACTCCATAGTATTTCCGTTGGTTATAGAACCAACTTTTTATTATTCAGTATTTTCCATACGCTGGGATGGATTATCGCGGCAATCTCGACATGACTCTTCCACCAGGAGAGCAATGGGATGATAGAGGTAAAAATTGTTTTTCAACATTTTAATTTTATATGTATGTTTTTGTATTCTTAACAATCATCCCAAAACTAATAGTAAAATTTTTAAATGTAGATGTGGGTCCACGGCGACCAGCCGCTCTCTAGCCTTATGATCAAAGACAACCAGCTGCCGCAGCACCGGCCCCACAGGACCAAACAATAGAGACCTTGGCTGAGTTGGAGAGTCATCTAGAGCGCTTGACCGCAGATATTCCGGAGACCAGCATAGATGAAATTCCTCTTCGGCTTCAGCGCTATGTGATTGGGGTCCCAGGACCTTTTAGGAGGTTCCTTTGTAGGGTTGTCCAAGCAGTGGTGTCTTATCAGGATCATCACCAGTGATAGGATGATTGCTTTGTAGACCCGTTTTTTATATGACTTTGATACTATCATTTTTGCCGATCATAAGGTGTTTTTCAACCTATGATCAAGGACAATGTATATTTTGACACACTCTTATGCTATGCTATGCTATTACTATGGTTATCTTGCAAAACATGTTTTTAAATTTACTATTTGATTTAATGAAAATGTCTATTTAACATTCGAGAAGCAATTGCATATGCTAATGTATTTAAATATCTTGGAATGTGCTGATATTCTATGTAATCAAATTCTCGTTCCAAGAGATGGACTCTCAAAAATAATCGTAATAATACTTGATTTCTAATGGCATAAACTCGATTAAGCTGTAATACAACGAGTTCCAAATCTAAATTAACAATCAAACTTCGAATTCCAAATGAGATGGATTCAGATAATAATTCAATCACTGCACTGTATTCTGCAATTTTGTTCGTTGTTTGACCGAGGCTTACCCCGTGCATAGATACTAACTCGTCAAAGGGTGAATAGATAACCCAGGCTGCGGAAGAGATGTGTCATGTACTACGACAAGTGCCATCAGTGAAACCGATGTATGTTTGGAGAGGCATCGACATCTGCAATATCAAAAGTAAAATCAAGATAAGCAGGACTAATAATGAAAAACACTTTCTAAAGTAAAGCACGCATCTTTAATCTACGAACACACCAACTTAGAAAAAACTAATCTAATGAAATCTCCATGCTATTTGTTTAAGCATAATATCGCTTTAGATAAAGCCCCTTCCTAGGTTTACCTAAAGAGACACCGTCCAAAGCTTCTAGCTCATAAGCCCCTTTTTCCAGCTTCCGCTTGACAATATACGGACCATGCCACATGGGTAAAAATTTGCCAGCCCCTAGCTTATCGTTTGTTTGATTGTAAAGTAAAACTAGGTCACCTTCCGAAAAATTGCGGGGTGTAACATTCTGATCATACTGAGCTTTGATCCGTTTGGCATGAGTTTCGACAGATAATGCAGCATTGTGTCAATTTTCATCTAATTGAGCTAAGTATAATAAACGTTTTTCCTCTTCGGAAGTGGCTGGTAATAATTGCACGGCAATTTGTAATGAAGGGATTTTGCATTCAATGGGCAATACTGCCTCTAAACCATAAACCAGTTGAAAGGGAGTAAAACCTGTTGCTGTTTTGACTGAGGTTCGGTACGCCCAAAGCACTGAAAATAACATGTTGTGCCAATTGGACCAATGAATCCCAATGATTTGTCAGATCATGGTGACTAGAACTTTGTTGACTGCTTCAACCAGACCATTTTCCTGTGGGTAATATGGAGTGGAACTATCATGACGCAGGCCAAGCTGATCTGTAAGTTCAGTCATCATGATGTTTCGGAAATGACTCCCATGATCAGTGATAATCGCTTGGGGAACACCAAACTTAGCAATTATTTGATTGAAAACAAAAATCGTAGCAATTTTGCCATCTGCTAATAATGTAGGCATCGCCTCGGCCCACTTGGTAAAATAATTTACTGCAAGGATGATATACGCATGCCCCCCAGCTGAGTGAGGGTTACATGTAATAGAATCGATACCCCATTTTGCGAATGGACCAACGGCAATGATAGAGTGGAGAGGAGCAGGAGGAGCGTGTATCTTACGATCAAAAATTTGGAAATTGTGGCATTTCTGGACGGCAGTAATACAATCTTTGAATAAGGACGGCCAAAAATATCCAGTTTGCAAAATCTTTTGGGTTGTGGCATACCCAGACATATGACCGCCACATGCTCCAGAGTGGCAGTCATTAAGAACCTTCCCAGCCTCGTCATGAGTAAGGCAATGACAAAAAACAAAATCCACCCCACGACGATAAAGTGTATCTCCAATAATAGTGTAAGGTTGGGATTGGAATCGTATTTTCAGGCATTGAGATCGTGATGTATTGGGCCAAAAAGATTGGGTTTGGAGATAGACAATGATATCTCTGTACCATGGATCAACGGTGCTGATAAGGAACAAGGATTCATCCATAATGGAAAATTCCGCCACATGTTCGATATCGGCACGAGGGAAGTCACACATTAATTTTGCAAAAACCAAAGACTTCTTTGACTTGGCCTTCTCAAATTCCAAGTCAAATTCCTGCAGGATAACAATCCATTTGGAATACTTGCCCCCCAGCAATTGTTTAGTCAAAATGTATTACATAGGGTTACAGTCAAAAATGGTAGTGGTTTTGCGTAAAAAAATGTAGTGACGAAAGCACTGAACATCTTGGACTATAGCTAAGGCCAGTTTCTCCACATGTGAATATTTTAACTCAGTGGGAGTTAGGGTCCAACTAAGATAATATATCACATGTTCACTTTTGAATGCAACCTGTTGAACTAAAACCATCCCAATAGTGGAATGGGAAGCGATGAGGTACAAGAAGTAACCCGGGTTGTAGTTGGGAGGATGCAATAATGGCGCATGGGTCAACGCATGTTTCAGAGCATCAAAAGATTTGTTAGCTATCTCGTCCCAAAAGAATGGAGTGTTTTGTTTCAACAACCGGGTAAAACCTTTTGTAATCTCGGCATAGTTAGGAATGAAACGACGTAAAAAGTTTGCTTTCCCTTGCAAACTCTAGAGTAGGCGAAGAGTCAAAGGAGGTGGTAACTTGACGATGGCTTCGACCTTCAAAGGATCGACGCGAATGCCAGCTTTTGATACAACAAATCCCAGTAACCGACCCATTTCGATACAAAAAACACACTTGTGCGGATTCAGCCTAATCCGATAATGCCTACATCTAATGAAAATGGCTAGTAAGTGAGTGAGATGGTCGACTCTTCATAATGAATGAGCTGGTAAATCGTCGAGATAGGGTTGCACAATGTGCTTGATGTCATGAAACGCATAAGACATGGCACTTTGAAAAGTTGCCCCAACGTTCTTCAGTCCAAAAGGTAACTTGCAATAAGCAAATGTGCCCCATGGACAGATGAATGTCGTTTTTGGTTGATCTGCAGGTAGAATGTTAATTTGATTGTAACCGGAAAAACCATCTATAAAGGAGAAAAATTCACTGTCGGCACAATCATCGATAATTTGATCGATATAGGGCGTGGGATAATTGTCCTTGGGACAAGCACGATTAATATCCCTATAGTCGATGCCTATTCTTATTGTCCCTTGTTTTTTATTAACAAGGACAATATTCGATACCCAATCCGTTAAAGGTATTGGATAAATGAAACCTGCTTTAAGTAATTTCTCAACTTCGTTTTTGATGGCAGCAGCTTTTCGTGCGTGTATTTGACGCAACTGTTGCCGGATGGATTTAGCATCCGGGTAGGTTTTGATCTCATGAAAAACGATTGAAGGATCAATTCCTGGCATTTCCTCATAGGACCAGGCAAACATGTTGCCCAATTCTTAAAATAGGGCTTTATATGTGTTGATTTCAGTGTTTGTACAAGAAGCACCTATGTGAATGTTTTCAACAATCCCAGGTTTGACTGAAATGTCGATAGGAACCGTGCGAGAAATATTGCATAAATTTTGTTCAGAATCAAGATGTTTCAATGGATTATGTGGTTCTTTGACATATTCAGCGGTAAAAATGGATGAAAAATCATTTTCAAAATGATCAATCTCGGGTAAAAACGAAGACCGATGATGAAGATCTTCCCATGGTAATGCATCAACAGACAACAGTTCCTGAATTTGTTCATCAGTGTGAACGGTTTCTTAAAAGGTTGTTGACTCTGAGGTTGAGATTGAAAGTGATTTCCCATTGAACTCATTCACTAGTTCAGGGTTGGTTGAATTTGAGTCGAAAAACGACTGTACTGCTTGATAAGCAACTTCAAAGGGACTCAAAGGCATGGCATTGCCGAGAGAGTCCACCTCGGAATCGAATGGAACGATCCAAGGATCGTCAAGAACAACGGATTCTGATGAAATCATATGAATGGTTGTGAAAGGAGACTGTACATTGGGAGGAGGAAATTAAAAAGTTCTGAGTAAACCCGAATCTTTAACTAATCCTACGCCAACATCCTTATAAGGGATAGCGGTTTTTCCAACATGTTGAATACTTTCAGCAGAGGATGGGTCGGACGAGAAATAAGTTATCTGATCTATCATTACAATATTTCCATTATATGGGAACTTAATAAACCGAAAGACCGATGAAACAACAGCAGTCATGGCGTAAGACCAGCTATGACCCAAAAGAAGGTTGTAATCTAGAGGGGCATCGACCACCTCCACATCTAGATTAACAGTTTTTCCTTCAACCCCTATAGTTATATCCTATAGAATGCCATAAGGATGAAACCCTCGGCCATCAAACGCCTTTAGAATTGTCAGGGATTAATTAAGTGTAGGAGAGCCAAGGGTTTTCCAACACTGTATTGACATAATACACATCGAAGCTCCCTCATCAATCACAGTCCTAAAACAAGGTCTGTTTTTGACTAACATTGGAATCTAGAAAGCCATTTGATGAGGAAGACGAGGTGTACTATTTTATAAATCGAAGACTATGAGGTTTGAGTCCTGAAGGTCAATAGCTCCTATAACCGGTAGTAGCATTTTACACTGTGCTGGACAAGACTGTAGCACTTCCAAAGCCGACATTGCTGAAGGTGAAACAGCTAAATCTTCAACAATGTTATAGTTCTGAGCAGCTCTCGCATGTGGATTCAATGCTGATTTTCGAAGTATACCCTTAGCAGGCGATTTGATTACTAAATCAGGATTTGGTTTCTCGATCTGTAGTGGATCGGAACCAGATGGAGTTGAGGTTGATGGATTGGAATTAGAAGATTTGGCTTCCTTTCCACCAAGAGGACTTTTACTCTCGTAATCTTGTGATCGTGTCGCGATCCTTACATGTGACATAATCATTATGGGCTCTTCCGAGGCACTAGAGGAAGAACCTATCATTTTACTGTCTTGATTTGGAAAAGGATCCTTCAAAACAACGGGTGTTTGTGAACCTTTAACGATTTTCGCAACCTCGGCACGATGCAGACAATCCCTTGTAAAGTGCTCCTCATCGCAGATGAGACAAGGATATCGAAGTTTTCATTTCTCGTTAGTAGATTCAAGTTTATCGGACTTCTCCTTTGAGTTCTGCTTACTCTTCTTCTTACCTTTCTTCTTACCGTTAGATTTTGATTTGGTCGTGGATGATCTACGACATGAACATCAGCAGAAATTTAAGGTGAAGACGCTCCCTTAGGGGAATCTAGTAAAGTTATTATAGGAGAAGAATTCTTGGATGATTTCTTCTTACTTTTGGTAGTAATAGTACCAATCATACCGTCAGCGGCATGAGACCCTGAGGGAGGTGCAGCTATTTGATTTTGTTTCGAAAGGTCGTGGATTTTCTCATGCAATGTACCTGACTGCGTATAAACTAATTCAAGGTACTGAGATTGAGCAATTACTTACTCTTCTGTAACTACCCCTGCCTTAGCTACATCTTCAGTTATTTTGGGTAATAATGATTTCACAAACCATTCTGCCAAAATCTGGTCCGGGATAAAAACTTTCACTAAATGACGACGACGTTGCCATTCATGAATATGATCTGAAATATAAGTGGACGTCGACTGCTTTAACGAAGTTAATAATTCCGTGCCATTGTCATATCGAGCTGGCAGCTGAAAATGAGTAAGGAAGGAAGTGGCTAACTGACTAAAATTATAAAAAGAGCCTCGTGGCAACTCAATGTACCACTTGGCTGCAAGGCCAATCAAAGTGCGTTGAAAAAGATGAAGACGAATGGAATCATCTATAATGGAATTCGATGCACACCAGAGATGGTAAGTCATCACATGATTAGATGGATCTTCTCCTCGCTTCCCCTTAAACTTTGGTATATCACTGGGCAACTTATTCGGCATTGGCAGCCAAAATGGAAGATAATTGATGGGATCATTCGTAAGGTGCAACAAGTCAGGCAAATCCAAAGTTTCTATAAACGGTAACTGATGGTTCGGGTCCCAAAAAATTGGGGTCATAAGACCAGCCCCAAGAGGAGGATATCCAAGATAGCGGGGTATTGGATTGGCATTTGCGATATTATATCCTCCTGGAAAACCAGGATTAACCAGACCATACTGGGGTTGTTGGGGTTGTTGATATGTATACCCAGGTTACGGTTGATACTGATAAGCCGAGTTCTGCACAGCGGGACCGTATTGGTACTGCCACTGGTACGGTTGATAAGTAAATTGTGGTTGACTTGTAACAACTGTACTAGGCCCAGGTTGTCCTACAGGCATGGAAACTGGAGTCTGGATTGTAGGTCCAGACTGGGGTAAAGAGGCCTGAGGAGTTGATACAGGAGCAGTAGAAACTGGAGCCGCTGATACTCCAGAAATGGGTGGAGTGGATTGAGTAGAAGCCGCAGCAGTTGCAGCAGACGTTTGGGACGAAGTTTGTGGCGAACTAGGCCCAGATTATTGAACTGCCCCAGGTGTAGCAGTTTGATTAGTATGCTGGATAGGTTGTTGGGCTGAACTAGAAACAAAAGACTGCCCAAATTGAGATGACAACTATACACTGGGTTGCGGAGTCTGTTGATCCCACACCACGTTCATTCCGGGGTATGGACCCATAATAGGTTGAACGTATTGAGGACCAAAACCAGGGTGAGTGTAAGATTGATAATTATATGGTACATTTCCTGGTCCTTGAACAAATGATTGACCTAAAGGTGGTTGAAAACCTTGAGGTTGATATTGACCCTAAGGTTGGTACTGACCTTGGGGTTGGTACTGAAATTGGCGTTGGTACTGACGTTGAGGCTGGTATTGACCTTCAAGTGTATATTGCTATTGGGGTTGACCTTGAGGTACATATTGGTACTGGGGTTGACCTTGAGGAAAATATTGTCCCATAGGAACATACTGTCCTTGAGGTTGCACCCCAGCCGGTAATGGACTGCCTTGGGGTTGCCCCCCAGGCGGTATTGGAGTACCTTGCGGCTGCCCCCCAGACGGTATTGAACTACCTTGAGGTGGCGGATTAGGATTAGTACTAGACATCATAAGAATCTCTTCAACACTTAATGGTTTAGTTCCGTTATGACCAGGAGATACGACATAATCGATGGGTCGAGGAGAAGCTCCTGAAAATGTATCAGATATAGACTGATACCCAGGAGGAATAGAAGGACCACCATGTAAAAAAGTTTTTGGCGTCTAAGTAAACAAGGATGACTATCTCGACATATTCAAGGGAGGATAATAACCTCTGGGTGTTGGATGGAAAGGAAATCGAGGTGGTGAATATGCGAGACCTGGATTTTCTAAGAAATTGGTCAATGAAATATACCAAGCGTCACCTCTAATGGGACTGAAGAAAATAGATTCACGCTCCCTAAGTTCAATAGTCGGTTGATTTTTAGGGATGCTTATACCTTCGTTCAGACTTGAGCTTATAATTTCTTCAATGGAAATGAGTCCAGAAGGAAGATTCTCGGTAATAATATTTTCTACTATGGGTGAACTAGGACCACTAGAAACAGGAGAATCAAATCTTGAAGATTGAGCGGCAGCAATTTCAGTTTCAGGTTCAGAGATTTCAGGTTCTTCGGCTAACAAGCTAGTAGGAGTGATACTACCAGTAACCTCAGAAAATGAAATCGGTTCAGAAATATGTTCTGTTGCTTGCACTAGATAATCAAGATGTATAATCAATGAAGACTCTCCGGCCTCCGGTGACCCAACCCTACTTTCACTAGGTGTGACAAGGGCTCGCAGCCCTTCCAGTTGACTTGGTGTAAATTCGGGAGGCTTTCCCCGTAGTCGACGGGATTGTCTCGGTAATTCAGCCACAATTAATCTAATTAATTCACACAAAACAAAGAAAAATCTCAAGAAAAACACCTAAAGTCTCTAAAGAACCAAACAATTTGAAGCACATGCCTAACAAATCTAGGAGACCAAACCACACACAAACAGTATCTTTCCGGATCGAAAACACTAGTTGGTGATGAAATCCAATGTCGCAGAATTCAATATAGAAATGGCGGTTGGAACAGTTACCCCGACAACCTGCTTAATGAAACAGACTGGCACAAGTTTCTCCACTATAACCGTCTCGAGTGAAGATAACCCCCCAGAGAGTCCAAGTGAGTCTAGTCGACGTCTGCTCTAGGTACAGTGGGATCTTCCCTCCACCGTCACGTAGGAAAGAATCCTAAAGATTATGGTCACTAAGGTCAAAAACGGAAACAAATATATCTGGGGGAACAGTCTATGATCCGATACGCACGCAAGGGAAGAGTAAGAAGCTCAATCCCCTTGAAGGCTCCTTGACATAATCCAAGGTTTACCAACAAGTGACCCCAGGCTCCTCGACAATGGTTAATCCAAGGTTTACCATTTTTAATACGTGAATTTCTTCTATTGTTCCCAATGAGGAAGGATTGATTCCCACACCGGTTCGGATATGATCTCGTGCTTCTCCTTTAAGAGGAGCTTTCCCAGAGCATATATGTAACAATTGGATTTTCTTCCTACCACAAGATCGACTACTTGTTTGTTTAAACTACCTTGGAGAGTTAATTACTACCTACTCCAAGATACTAGCCTAAGCTATGTTGGTGAAAAGAGTCCTAGAAAATAAAATGATTACTAGATTGATTTTAATTAAGCGTTAATTTTATTGTTTGTTCCTTAAGTCAATGGTTGCGGAGATCAAACTTTATGGTATGAAGACTCGACTCCAAAAAACTAAAAATGCACCTAAGATGATAACAATTCCTTTTCCTTTTCAATGAATATCTAGCTAAGGAAGAGTCGAAAATGCAATGCTTTGCAAATCAAATCTTTCTCTTAACATACAACTGAAAGGAAACTTTTTGTCTTTTCCAAAGAACTTTAAAAACAAGACTACTAATGACACTCACAGAAAATCCCTTTGCTTTTCAACAATCAACAACTACAAGAATACGCAATTCCCTTAAGAGAGCTTTTAAGATTTCTAGAAAAACTCTGAAAAACTATTGAAAACAAATTTTCAACAAGCTTGTATAATTTCTACGAAAAACTCAAAAATATGATCTAATCTTGAGATCTAAACGAAAAATGGATTGAAAAGACACTTGAAATGTTTTTGAGGATGTTCAACTTAGTGTTTCAGCTAACTAAGGATCAATTTGTTCAGCTCAACAAATTAATCAAAAACATCCAATTATATTTTAATAGAAAAAATGAAATTTGAAACTTTTAGTCAAGTTCAATCAAAGTTTTGCAAAAGAGAGAAATGGGATCTAGGTCTCTTCCCAGATAGATTTCATAAGCTAGTCAAACTCAGCAAGAAGACCAGAGAGACCAGGGTGATCTAAGGCTCTAAGGCTTCGGATCTCTGAGCTACTACAAAGACCAAGCAAAAACCAATCCAATTAGACAAAACTTCTTAGAAAATCACTCCAAACAAGAATGCCAATGAAAACTAACTCAAAAGGAACTTTTGTCAAGACAAATGCAAATCTGGGCATATACTAACAGCTATGGATAAAAACTAAACCTAACTGGGTAGATGGATCTTAGGTTTTTCAAATTTTTGACAGGGGTTCGCAGGCATCTAGTAAAACCAGGTGCGGCGCTGCTCTGTGTTACACTGTAATAGTGTGGATAGGTCCGCACTGTAACTGACTTAGAGGGTGCGATCCTCTTCCAAAATCTCAAAAAATAAAAATCCAACCAGGATCTAACTAGTACCCAAATTCACACCAATCGAGGAAAACTTAGAAACAAAAACTTAAGTTTCTCAAGTAAAAGTAAAGACAATTCAAAATCCAAACCAAACCAGTCCCTAGTGGAGTCACCAATTTGTTGGCCGGATAAATCGTTCTTGCAAACAAGACCGATCTCCCTAGTATCTAATGATATCTAGCAACAAAGAGCACAAGCAAATCTACTTTTCTCTAAAAATGTTTCAATTCATTAATGAATACTAAGAAGTGTAATAGACCCTACCTCAGTCCAATGCTTGTTTGAGGCAGTTTTATCCCAACAGCTTCAAGAAGTTCTCGTTTAATAACCTGCATACACAAACAAGCACACATCAAAGCATACCTGCGTATAACAAAACATGTTCATTATGAATATCAAGGAGCTCATAAAATAAACCATTAGAGACAGTTTCATTGAGAAAAACAAACTTGATTGTATTAACTTTATGAATAAAAGAACCTTACAACCTTTGCCTTGATGTTGCACAAGTTCTTTCCAGGGTCCAGCAGGAGCCTCCTCTACTTTGACAAGCCTCACTTACTTCCCAAATGACATGAAAGGTATGGCATCTCTCCTCTCACAAGCTCAAAAAGGAAGCCTAGTTTTCAGTAGCATTTACCCTCAAGAATCTTTAGCTTTCAACCTCCTCTACAACCAGCCCAATGCATGAATTTATAGTGCAAATGGAGGAAGTTGCAGGTCCACCATTGAAGGGATAAGTTCCTCCTTCAATGGGATAAGCACCTCATATCATGGAGCTAGCTCCCTTAGTTATGGAATGGATGAACCAAGGTGGAGCGGACTTGCCATCGTAATATTCCTTCTAGAAGTGTCTAGAAGTGACCCAAGATGAGTTTTTAAGAATGAAATCATGCCTTTTTATCTTTTACAGGGGTTCTCACTGATTACTCAATATACAAAGCAATCAGGTTTGCAAGAAACATGACCATTAGGTGCGGCACCACAGGCAATGCTAGGAGAAAGTGCAAAACCAAGATTTGAGATATTTTTAAGGTCTTTCTCCCATTTTCAAGGCTTGACATGAAGATCTGAGGTTTAATACTTGCAAAGGAGGTATGTATGAGTGTTGATGGACTCATACAAACCGTAGAAAGTCATGGTGACAATTTTCTGTGTAACAAGGGCTACATCTTGCATTTCAACTAGAGTGGCACATCTTCTTTCTCTTAGTAGCAGGCAAAAATCAAAATCAAAAGCATTAGCATAAGTGAGTTTGGCAGAGGTGGGGGTAGGCTTTACTTCAGTTAGTATCTTACTATACATATGATTGAATCTTTTATTAAAATCAGACAATGATTCCCCATTTTCCCTCTTGAGGTTGCCAAACTCAGTATGGTAATATAACAGGTCTTTCTTATCTCCCCAATGCTTTAAAAACACATCATCTAATGCTTCAATGTCTACTATAGACCTAGGGGTCAGCTCTCTAAACCATTTTCTAGCCTCTCCATCAAGGCTTTGGACAAATACCTTCATCCACACATCATATTCTCTGATATCTAGGTTATCAACGTAGCTGTAAAAAGACTCAAGGTGTTCTTCAGATGTTACTCCCTCTGTACCAGTGAATTTAGGCATGTATTTCTGATACTCTCCTCCAGGCATGGCATTCAAAGGAACATGCAAGACCAAGGGTCCATACCTAGTAGCTATGATTCTTTCCATTTTGGTAGGTGCTTGTGGGCCTGCCATGACTGGGGTAGATGGAAGAGTATTGATTGTTTGGATGATACAAGGCTAAGAAATGAATGAAAGAGTAGAAGGAAACTAATGGACTATAGGGAGGTTTTCTTTGGACTGAGATCCAAAGGGAAATGTATTGAACGAGGAGTATTATGAATCTTTGAAAATATTTCTTCACTGATAGTGCTAGGCTCTATATTTTCAACATGTGCATGCTCAGCTACAAGCCTTTATTGCAGAGACACATAGGATTGTTTTACCTTACTTGATCCTAATGCTCCTCTCTTTCAACTTATTATTGCAATGGATGAATGGAAGGAATGATGCTTGTCCAAGCCAAATAACCACTTCTACTTTGTTTCACTCCAAACATGCATGAACACCCCCAGACTACAAGACTTTAGACCACCAACTACTTACAATTTAGAGATTGGGTGAATATGGAGAATACTGACCACACCAGTAGATGCACAAGACCATGTGATGGCTGGCTGCAACCAATAAAGAAGCCTGTAAATCTAATCAACTAATGCACATACATGATGGCAGCTCTCTGGCACTAAATAGAAGAAACCTGGATAACCTATTCAATGATACATTCAACAATCTAACACATAGATAGGATGATAGCTTTCTAGTGCTAAACCTTAAAGATCAAGAATATAGCATATTAGGCACAACTTGGAATAGAGAGAAAATGGAAAGTGAGTAGTTAATGGCAAAATAAGCTTGTATTAGCTTAAATGAAGATGAGACACTGCAAGTGCAAAATATCCACAGTCTCCAGAAGTTGAACTTTACATCAAAATGCCAACCATCAACCCTGATTACATCTTGTTTTTGGGTATTTATAGATTTTACGTTACAAAGGAACTTGGCCATTTAGGTATGGAGGGGTCATAGTTGACCACCAACCACATTTAACCACCTAATAAAGTCTCTGACTATGTTTGCTTACTTTAGTGGATGAATCTGGTCCGTTCAGGTGCTATGCTGTCCTCTTAGGCAGTTGGAGTGCTCGTACCAATGAAGTTCCATAACTAATAAATGCAGTTACCGGATTGTTCTTATCCTTTTTCTCCTTGGCCATACTGTTTGTTTAAGTATGGTTGTTGAGGATTTATTGTGACTGGTACTATTAGTTGGTCACCTTTCTCCTTCAGGCAAACAGAGTGGTCAAAGGACGTGGACAACATGGGTGAGTGGACAATATCGATGAGTGGAAAGGATAGCCATGGGATTGAAGAATTGGACAGTGGAGATGACTTGGCGAAGGATATCGACCGAAGTAGGAGTGGGATGAATGTGGGCCATTATATCTTAGGTGGACAGATCAAATGGTGATTGGGTGGTGGAACTACATGGGAGTTACTGGGTAGGGTGGATAGGTCAAACAGTAAATGGTATTGATCGCACCGCCTTCTGGCATAAAGCGGTAAAAGGACAAGACCGAGTGATTCCATTTAGCGGCCGACGCATAGCAGTGGATGAGAGAGAAAAACCACTCTCATCGCGTGCTAACGTTCGGGTGGGTTGTGGGCATGATAAGTGTGAAGGCCATCAGATCTCAGTGGGGATGATCTGATAGTGGACGAATGATTGGGCAAGTTTCTTTATCGGGCACGACGAGAGCCGTTAGATTTAGTGGGGGAGATCAATGGCTGAGATGAGGCGATAGGTTATAAAGGCACAAAGTCATATGGTTTTGGTTCTATGGAAGATTTATAATTTTGCACTCGGGGCTTAAATTAAAAGGGGTTTTGTTGGGTTTTGCGGAAAAACAGAGGAAACGGAGATGAAGGGAGAATGAGCAGGGTAAAGGAAAAAGGAGAAAGTGATCATTATGAGCTTCTTTTGAGCACAACCAAGCAGACCAAACTTATCTCTGACCTTAGAAAATCATCATTATGTAGCAAAGCACAAGCCCACAATACTATAGGTATGCGTAGGTCCCAATCACTTTGTTGAGCATTGAAAACCTTGATCAACACATTTTCAAGCACTTTGTTGAATGCCTCCACTATCCTGTTAGCCTGTGGGTGATAAGGTGTGCTCTTTTGGTGATACACCTGAAATTCCTCTGTTAGTGTGTTGATCGTCGCATTCAAGAAGTGCATACCAAAATCACTCATTAAGATCCTGGGACATCCAAATCACATCAGTACATGCTCAAAAAGGAACTTTGTGGCCATCGCACCAGTGCAATCATTCATTGGTTGCGCTTCTTCCCAACGAGTCAAGTACTTCGTCACAGTGATCATGTACCTTGCTCCTGTCTTCCATTGTGGCTAAATGGGTCCTACAAATCTATTGCCCACTTCTCAAAAGGTTGCAATGTCATTTGTGGATTCAAAGGCATTTCATCCCTCTACGATGGCCTACTTGTTCTTTGACATACATCACATGCCTTGCAATATGATTCTGAATCTTGATGAAGGGTTGGCCACCACAACCGGGCGCATAGAATCTTCTACACGATTTCTCTCCCTACATAATGTCCTCCTGCAGTGCCCCCATGAGCGTCTGTGAGGATGCTACTTCGTTCAAACTCAGGTACATACCATCACAATATCTCATCAGTCCTCATCTTGTATAGATGCCCAACAATGATGGAGAAATTTGCCACACACACCACTAATTCCTTCTTTTGCCGGATAGAGTATCCTTCCAATGCAATTATTTTTGTTAGGAAGTGTATTATATCCTCGAAATGACCATCTGCGACATGTACTGCAAATAGTTATGTGTCAAACAATCCTTCTTCCAAATTAGTAGGTTCCTCCCTTGTTTCGATGCGCGACAGATGGTTTGGTCCCACATTCAATCGTCCAGGCTTCACAACAACTTCAAAATCATACTCTTGGAACAATAAGAGCCATCTATAAATTCGCCCCCCCAACACAAGCTTATTGACCAGGTACTTCAGCATGGAGTGATTCATATACATCTTAAAGTGTCCTCCTAGCAAGTAGTGTCGATGCTTCTAGAGTGCATACACCATAGCTAGCCCCTCTCATTCAGTGGTAGAATAGTTCTTCTCTACTTTTGATAGTTTGTGGCTTGTGAATGCGATAGGGTGCTCCAAGGCTTCTCTACCATCCTGTGTTAGTATTGCCCCCAGCACTATACATGACACATCGACATGTACATGAAACTCTTTCTTCCAGATCGGGAAGACTAGGATCGACGCGGTAACCATCTTTTCTTTCAATATATCCAAGCTTTTCTTACAGTCATCATTCCAATAGAACGTGACATCCTTCTTCAAAAAAATTTCCATCGACGTGGTGATCTAAGTATAGCTTTTGATAAACTTCTTGTAATATCCTGTATGTCCCAAAGTAGCACGTAGCTATTTCACACTCCTCGGCACTTACAAGTTCAAAATCACCACAATCTTCCTGGGGTCTACCATCAGTCCTTGTCTGCAAACCACATGCCCCAATAGGTTCCCAAAAGGAGTGTAAAATAGACACTTCTTGAGATTGAGTGCAATCTAGTATCTTCGACACATATCCAACATCAAACACAAGCTTGCTACATGGTGCTTGACCATCCCAAATAAAGTCCAGTCATCAAAATATACCTCCAGGAACTTATGAATAAATTCCTTGAATGCCTCAACAACCATGCGCGAAAATATTGCAGGTGCATTCTTCAACCCAAATGGCATTACATTGTATTGAAAGCAACCCCACTCAGTCGTGAAGGTTGTCTTGCTCCTATCCTCTGGTGTGATTTTGAATTGGTGGTACCCAGAGAACCCATCAGTGAAGGAATACGCTTCCTAGCCACCTACATTGTCCAACACTTCATTTGTGAATGGAGTGAGGAAAGGATCATGCACATATTAAGTGTCATCCAGTTTTCTGAGATCCATGCATATCCTTATCTCATCCTTCTGCTTCTTATCTTGTACCACCATTGGGCTTACCTAATCAGATTCTTCCATAGGCTCAATGATTCCTGCTGCTAGCAACTTATCTAATTCTAATCGGATCTTTTCATTGTATTTCGGATTGAGGTGGTAAGGCCTCTGCTTAACTGGATTCATGTTGGGTTTTAACATAATCTTCATCACTCCTAGGTCTCTGATTATTCCTTTCAGATCCATAAACTTGGTAGGGAATAAGTCCTTGTATTCGTGGATAAATTCAGTGACCTTATCCACTGTCACGTCGTCCCAGTAGTCTTTAATCTTTGTGAATTTGGGTTCTGCCTTTGCACCAATGTTCACTTGTTTTGTTTTCACTGGTGCGGTTATATCAGGGTTCTCAATCTGTGGTCCTTGAACCTCGTGGTGGCATTCTGTTTTTGGAATATTAATCTTCCGCGGATCCCCATCCTCATCTTCAGCAGTTACATTATAACAATTGAGCGCGTGACTCAGCTGAGTAGCCCATTTAGGATGAATCAGGTCTAAGGGATCCTGTCCTATACTAAATATGGTTGCTTTCACTTCTTGTAGCGCTTCATCAATACTATCAAACCCGTCCTCGAAACTGAATGTCATCATGAATCCTTCACGTAAGATATCCCATTCACTTGTCCCATGGTGAAGCTCTGTTTCTATGTACCAATTCATTGGGATAACATCCAGGGTATGAAAGAACAGGTGCACCCACTCAAGTTGGGGTTTTTCCCCATAAGCCTGCATCTATTTGGCCAGATGCGTGCGCAGATCATTCTATCCATCGTACTTGTCTGTCAGTCACATCTTAGGCTTCCCAAATCATGTTCTCATCATCCTCCTGCACTCTCGCCAATCATCAAAGCTTCCCTTGTGCATACCCCACCATCTTGCGGGCGTAGCACACAGTGCCCAGTCCAAGGCCTGGAAGCATTTCTTTTTTGGCACCTCCCTTTCAAATGCATCCAAATTGATATCTACCTCATTTAGACCATCATAAGTAGGCATATTTCTTACCTCTGACGACACACAATGCAGTGACTGGGTCATCATGTTGCAATTCAGCATAGTTACTTCATGTAACCGATTATTCCAGCATTCTATTTCTTTGTCGGAATCCAAAGTGCATGAATTCTCGTGATCCCATGTAATCCATCCATCCATAGTGGTATTCACCCAGTCTTGGTCTTGCACCTTTATCTTATAGATGCATTCCAGATCATCATCGCTCTCATAATCGTGGACTGGTTTTGTATAGCACGATCCCTCAGCAGGATCGAGGGGTATTATTACGCGCAGCGACTTCTTCTCGAAGATCATATTTTGCTTCTTCAGATTGATTACCTCATTCATATCAATAACCCAGTAAATTCCTAGGAGCATAGGGTAGGAATTGTTGTCATCCACAATCTCTATTACTTCAAAGTCCGCCAACATGCTCGCTCCCTCAATATCCACTGTCACCCCCTACAGTCGTCCCAAGGTATCATTTTTTGTTGATTCACCATCCTCAGCTGATTCAAAGACCACTGCAGTGCAGGTCTCCCTATTCACTCCCAAGTCTGCTTTGGAAAAACATTTTCATCTAACCCTAGGTCCAAAATGACCTGATCCATTTCATACTCTCCTATTTGTGTGGCCAGTCTCATTTCCCATCTCGTCCTTGTCTTATGCTTGACAATATTTTGTACCATGCTTGGCTCACTTGGTGCGGTTCCAACACATCTATTGATGAGTTCATGTAGCCCTTTTACAACATTACTATCGCGAAGTAACTTCATATAGGTTTCCAGGAAAGTTATGAGCATAGAGGTGTCCATCTCCAGCTCAGGCTTATCCTTGCTTCCTGAAGTGGAGGCCTTAGCGAAGCTCTTCTTAGCTTCCATGAAGGCTTCCCCAGAACGCTCCAAATCAAACTTAACCTCTTTTGTTGGGGCCTTGCGAACCCATGTATTGTCTTCTAGAAGTTTCCAGTTGTCATCTCTTGTCATGATTCCACTCATGAGTACTATATTTACGTTCGGATCTTCGTCACACGGCTCAGACCTCATCATCTACAGGTTCTCAGTCAGTGAAGGTCGTAGTGCTCCTTTGTCACGTATACCTTTTATCAGTGTAGGACAATATTTTGTTTCATGATCAAATAGCATGCAATACTTGCATGACGGATGCATTGGATTAGTGCAATCGTGGGCATAGTATCATGGTCCTTCGCAATTGTAGAAAATCAACTATCCTTGACCTCTACCAAGTCCTCCTCTGCCTCGGCCTCGTCCGCGCCCCTGAAATCCTGTCTGCACCATCCATGCATTATCGTTAAGGGGCTGCATTTCAGCCTAAACCCTGTAGGTATGAGTTCTATCCATCATCAATTCATAGCTCCTACAAGTACGCTCATCATGTCCTACCAACCTACAAAAGTTGTAGAACAATTGTTGTGGTGCTTGTGTATACTTTTGTAGCAAGTGACAGTTATCCGCGGCATGTTTTCCAGCTACCTGACAGATAGCGCACCATAATGCAGGCACCACACTAGGTCCTTGTTGAGCTTTCGACCTTAAAGACATCGATCCTCCTCCTGCAAGGTAATTTTAAAAGACTGGAAAATGGTCTTCGTCATGACCCTGACTCTTGCATTTCAAGAACCATACCTCCTCGCATACCTCTGACTGAACTGTACTCTCCTACTTCAAGCTTTGCATCTCAAGGCACAGATTCTTCAACTGCACATGGATCTGCTGAACTCCTAGATTAGGATCTTTCATCGGAATCTCATGTAACCTCATGGCAATCTCCAAGGCCTCTACCTGAGTTGTTATCTTTTGTTGCGACAATGCACTTCTCAAGTGTGGTAGTAGCGAAGCCACAAACCACTCGCGATGTTGTCCATCTGTCAAGTTCATGTTGGCTTCTTGGATCATACATTTCAGCCTATGATCTAGTTCCCAAGGCGTCTTACGTGGTTTCATCACAATCTCTTTGAATCCCACAATCAACTGTGCTTCAGATTTAGGCCTACTAAATTCCCTATTTAGTGTTGCCTAGATGTCTTCTACTCCAGCATTCAGGTTATCGTTAGATTACTTAATATACCAGGTTAGTCTGCGATCTTGCAGAGCATTTACCAGTGTTGCTTTCTTTATATGATCATATGTAACACCTTGAGCTTTCCATACATCCCTCACAACAGAATTGGTCCAGGTCCTCATTTCCCGAGCCATTGAACAAAGGCAACTTCACTCTGTTTGCCATACTGAATCACAGTGGAGGTGGAGGTGGTGTGGGAAGAGGTGTTAATCACGGGGATCCTTGTCTTATTAACTGAATAGTGCTTTGCTAGTTTCTAAGGAATATTTATGGATAGTTTCTTTTCTAGTTGGCACTGAGGTTTATATAAATGGTCTAGCTTCTTAGTGGAAACAATTACATCTAGCAAATATAAGTTGCATGTGTGTCTATATTGCAAAAGAAAATTTGACTTAATAGAAAAGATTATTTGTTGCACCCACAAGATCATTTTGTCTATTATCCCATAAGCTAGATATGTTGCATAAAATCTAGGTGGATACATACATATTAGAAAATTTTACCATTAATGGCCTTTGTCAATAAGTGAAATTGCAATCCTGAATATGTTTTTTTTATGATCCAGGTGTTTAAAAATGTTGTTGAGATGTTTATGGATAGGTAGATGAAGTTCTCTCTTAGCTTGGTGTTCAATTAATAATGTTAATTTTGTTAATGGACAGTGGGATTAGCTAGATTCTGTCTATAAGTATAAGTGGGTTTTCACTAACATGGAGGTATGTGATTTCATTTTATCTATTTTACTCCTATTTTTCTCTTATCACTAGGACAAACATTATTTTCATTTCTACAACTTAAACTTGAAGAAATAGATGGAAAATTAAAATAATTTTCTAGCTTTGTCTACAAAATTCCAAATCTACTGAAGGAACATTGCACCATTTATGTAAGCTAAGTTATTTTTGTGGTGATTTTTGTCTTTATTTCATCATGCTTGATATCCATAAAGCATTTGAAGGAGGTGGAGAACTTTGCAGGAAGGTATATATTTTTGGCTACACACAATGTAAGGGAATTCAATTTTTGGTCTTATGTGTTTTTGTTACCATTTCCCTCTATCAACTAAGTCTCTTACAAAGTATCTTTTTATTCAGTAGCATATCATTAAATTCAGTTCCTCCATTTTGAGGTTTGGACATGTATGGGATCTTACAGTAGCAAATTTTTTTTCTATAATTGCGAAGTCTTTTCAAGTATATTTATTGTGCTTAATAATCTTTATTTTAAATGACATGCAGCGCAACTAGTGTTTTTTGAAGGGTAAGGCAAAGTTGTCTACATTCTAGTAGTTGTGGTGGTAACTCCTTTTTTCTCTTATCTTGTCATTTCAATCATTTATATCATCCTTTAGTTCTTGGTCATAGTGTAATGTGGATATTTTAATTTAGTAACCTTTTTTCTTTTGTGTTGATTATCATCTAGTATTTTTTCATTAAGTATTGTAGATTAAAATGTGTGCCTTTTCTTGGTAATATGGGTATAAATGTAGAAATTGAATATGTTCCACTTGAGGAGACATTGAATTGTAGTTTAAAGAGTAGAAGAGAAGATAACTTCCATGTTTATCTCCATTTTTTTTATCACGGAATGATAATGAGTTATGTTGCAGATGAAATATCTTTAATATGAATTTTGATTTCTTTAATATGGATGTATGGAAAATTGTTTTTGAATGGTACAATAAAAAGGATTACAATCCAAAAAATTATTCTTTATATAGGATCAGTGGAACCATTTCAAAGAAAAGAGTATTTCTTTGTCATTTTCTAAGAGTGCAACAGTTTATAATTTTTAAATGTTATCAGTATTCGTTTTTAATATAGAATCTTTTACATATTGGGAAAAATAGTATTTTGTCTTAAATATGGAGTTAGAAATTGTAGAAAAAGGAAGCATGGCATGTCTCTGAATAGGTTACATCCTCATTTCCACCATCTTATAAAATTGGAATTAAGTTTGTTCAAATGGAAGGTGAGGTTGTAGTGCTAATGAAGGAAATGAAAATGAATTAACCTTCGTACATTCCGTTCAAAGACAGGTAGCTATAATAATGTATCTCTACTTCCTTTTAATGTTTTTTTTTTTTTTGAAATTTCATGTAAACATTTTAGTGTTGAATATTGTCATTTGAAACTGCATGCTTAGTTCAATTGAGTGCTTTAAAACTCAAATCTTTACTTTGCAGTGCACACAACGAAGGTAGGTATAAGAAAAATATTGAAATGATACAAAAAAAAAATCCAACCATTCAATATTGATTCATGTATTAATCTAACATCAGGACCAGCTGGGTTTAATAGTGCACCATCTCTCCCACTTTTGTAGAGTTGTGAGATCCCCAATATTGGTTACTCTGCCATATCCTACATTATCATATCCTTCTGTTTTCACTACAAACTATAGCTCCAGGATAGATATAAAGTTCCCTATTTTAACCCACTTTGACTTCTCTCTTTCAACATCATCTTAGGAGTTGAGTTCACACTTCCATATTGTATTTACACTAGATGCATTTACACTAGGATTGACTTTTTTGAAGAAGATGAGTTATACATTTAAGATGATATAAACCTTCTCATCTGAAGATATGGATTATGAATTATATGAATTGTATTATGTGCAAGTTATTATTCCTAAAGGAAACTAGCTCTATATTTTGGGGATAAAACATTTCAAGAAAGGAAATAGCAGAGCATTTTTTGGTCACAAGGATACAATTTTTTGGGTGAATATATCCCTTAATACGTCAGCAGGTAGTAAGATATTTGTTGTCCCTTTTGCATTTTTATCACAAAATTTTGGTTTTGTTACTACAACTTGTCATTTTTACTCCCCCCACCCCCCCTTATTCTGTGATTCTTAATAATCTCTTAAGTTATTTTTGGTTTTAATAATTTTTGTTGTGCTTTGAACTTTTTGCATGTAAAATTTGTAGTGTGCCTTAGTTGGCGCATGCTCAATATTATACTTTTCTTTGGTCATAGTATTTCTCACATAGTGGCATGATTTAGTTAAGTATGAAACCTCATCATAGTCCATGCATGATCTAATTAATTGCATGTTTTCCTTCTAAGTTTATTGATATGCCTTTTGCAAGTTACAACATATTTCTTCCTTATTGTAGACTAATGTATTTTTTGAATTTGTTATTTGTAGAGATGTTTTAAAACAGTTGAATCCAGAATGGACTAAATTAAGTATGAGTATTTCCTACCTCGTAAGCATCATATATCTATGATATAGAAATCTCCCTTTTTTATGTAGACCTTGTAAGAGTTGAACCAATCTCAGCAAAAGTGCCTCATATGATAGTCAAATAGTAGTTAAATAACACATGTTGAAATCCTTTTCATTATATGTGGTTCTTCATGTATCTCAACAATAATTTATTTTTTAGTAATCCATCTCTCTTTTCATGAAATTAATTTTGTTGGTACCTTGCATGACTAAATGACACATGATCATGGCTAGTGCATTCATGAGCTCGAAATTCCAATGCACTCGCACATTTAAGAAGCTTCATTAATGGATTGAAAAGGATTTTCAAAGGTGTAATAACAAACTTTACTAAAAGTCTGAAAGGGATTCCCCACATTCTGTCAAGTAAATTTGAAAATCGAACCAACTAAAGTTGTAACCGATTGAGGGAAGAGAGTTGGGATAAATAGGTTTTTTGTATTTTTTTTCTTTTTTTTGAAAAAATAATAATTTTTTGTTACGTTGTCATCTAGAGTTTCTTTATTAGCTGATAGCCAGAAGACTTATATTTATTATTGAGAACTTTGTGTTTCATATCTTTCTTCAACTAAGTTTTCTTTTTTAATCACTTTATTTGTGTAGGTTTACTCGAAATGTGGAAGGAGGGCCTTGCCAACCATGATGGTGGGATCAACATCGACATTCATAAATTGTGATGACAATTAGAGTGACTAATGTGAAAAGAGAGAGAGAGAAAAGAGTTGGTCTAGTGATACCCTTAAACCTAATATCCCATATGAGGCACACACATAGAGAGATGGATGGTCAAGCTTTTAGAGTTTGTGAATTTATCTACAATGCTTTGGCAACACAATGGTAATGTTTCGAAGTGATGAAACAATATTTCATGTATAAATTGTAGTCCAACAAATATTAAGTTGGAAACAAATATTGTAATACTTGACATTTCATATAATCTAATTGATGTGGTTAAATTTTTTTATATAGTGGTACTTTATATTATTTAGTATTGTAATTAACATATGTAACTTTGTGTTTTCGTATTAGATGAACATGCACATTGTATGACATTTTTTTAATTTAGTTACAAAATCATACAAATTAATTTATGTTGATTAAATATGAACACATAGAATCATTTTAAAACTACTAAATTAGTAGTTTATATTGATTAGTGATGAACAAAAATAAAATGAATTTACACCAACTAAATTAGTCATTTATAATGATTATTAATGAAAGTAAATAGAATGAATATAAAGTACAAAATGAGTCATTTATATAATGAATATGAAACTACCAAAAAAAGATAAATGAATATCGTAAATGATAACTTTGTAATTACAAATGGAAACTAAATTTTGCATATATATGACTATTAGTAGTTAATTTATAGTATCTTATAACAGAACTGAAATTTAGTCATATTTCTTTGGTCATTAATTGGTTTTCTAAGGTGATCATGTAGTAGTATATTTTTTTGTGTATTTGGTCATTAATTGTGTCTATTAAAAACTAAATTAATGAATAAATTTATGACAAATTTTATGACTAAATATACTACTAGGTGATAAAATTGAGATAACCAATTGATGTCTGAGCTAAATATGACTAAAAGTTGGTCATGTTATAAGATACTGAAAATTAACCACTATTGGTCACGCACTGAAAAATCGTCATTTATATGCAAATTTTAGTAATTGTTTTATAGGTAAAAATGTGTATCAACACTAATAATGAAGGAATATGTATTCCTGTGTGGTTCCAATGAGATGTTTGTATGATTATTCTCATGGTTATATATATATATATATATATATATATATATATATATATTCCTGATTTGTAGAGTTACTTACAAGATTATGAATGATTGTATAATGGACCTAGTTAAACAATAACGATATGTTGATAAATCCATGGGTCGGTGCTATAACTGTCAAGCAGTTTATGTGTTTCAGTAATTAATGAATTTCTCCTGTTAAAGGTTGTATAACGCATGCCAAGATCTAGGATGGATTCTTTTATATATGACTGATTGTTTGAATCCCTCAGTCATGGATCAATAAATGAAATAATGCATCATATATATGTATGTAAGGGAGTTTTGATAGTAATGTTTAGATCTATTCCATAGAAGGATTAGGTGGTGTTGTAGTTAAAATCACAAAGTGATCTCAACCATATATTGGTTCATTATAATGTATTTGAATAGTTGGATTCACATCTCTGCGAAATCATTATGTCTGTTGTTAGCACTTGAAGTGAGTCATGCTTGATATAAGAATGTATTCTTGTGAATTGGGATGTTCTAGGAAATTCTAGGTTACCAGGAGAACCTTGGCTAGTTCCCTAGAAAACATGAAGAATAATGTTAAACCAATCTACTTTGAATGAGGTAGAATTATCCTTTGCATCTAGGTTAGATTCAAGTGATACAAACATATCTAGGAATCCAAATATCTATAATAAATGACAAGGTGAAATGTCCCGGTAAAACTAGATTTCAGATAAACCTAGATACACTTGCAAGGAGATTTAGTTGAGGGAATCCGAGGTGGGACCCAACCCAGATATAATCATGAAAGTTTAAGTGAGGATATCCATGTGGGGCCCTCTTTGGGTAAAAACTTATAAGGCCAAATAATCTGGATATCTAAATGGGCGAAATACATTTTCGAGGTGGATGAGATGGATATCTGAGTTGGGGCCTTACTTGGGTAACCCTGCGAAGCCCGAATTAGTGGCCAAGATAGATATCCAAGGGTGGAGGAAAGGGTAGAGCACCAAATGTGTGTTATATCAAGATGTTCTTGGTAAACCAAATGCATCTGGGGATCCAAGTGATGAAAACATGAGAACCTAGATTTTTTATAATCATGATATAGTATAAAAGAACAAAATAGCATGCAAAGGTCACACTTGGTGGGTTCCACGATATTGTCAACATGAAAGACTGCTAATGTGGCACATTTTTAGCATGACACATGGTAGGAAGAAAAGGCCTTTTCCAATGGCCAAGGGAGCCAGATTTTGGGTGACAAGTGGAACCTTTTGAGAATGCCACGTGGAATGGTGAAATCACCATGGCATAAGTATGACATCAGTAAGAGGAGGTTGGAAGGGTGACGTGGATTGTCAAATGGGGACATCACATGGATGCCAAGGTGGCACCATGTATGTTGTGCATGTGGGTGTGGTGGGGACCATTTTTGTATAAGCGATAAATAGAAGACCCACCCTTATTATTTGTTGGGAGGCAGGGGTGGAAATGCTCAGATTTTAGTTGTATAAGTGAAAAATGTGTGGAAACCCCCCCCCCCCCCCCATTAATTTTTTGGAGGATGGGGGGACCCACAATTCATGTAGGTCATTGATTTACTCTGCTTTTGTCACATCGGTGGGAAAACACAGGAAATTAGAGAGAGTTTTATCCCAATTATGAGGACTAATTGGGGGTTTCCACGTGGCACCTTTTGACTAGTTGAATCTTTGAAGAGGGATAACACTCAATTCAAAGGTTAAATTGAGACAAAAATTTTGTCATTGGAAATATCTTTACAAGATGGATGTATTGGTTTGATCCAAAGTTAATTTTTCTAAATTTGGGAAAGAAGGAAATTTTCTAACCCCATTTCCATAATGAAACCATGGAAGTTGGGTTAGTTCAATGTAACACCTCCCATTAATCCTAGATTAATTCTAATGGGGTGAGAGGGAGCGTTACACTATGTCAAGGTACAAGAGATATGTAGATATCTAGAACTATAAGAGATGAAAAGAAAGCATAAAGATGGTGGGGTGTCATATCTAAGTAAACATGCGTAAACATGGTATGTGAAGTTGAGAAGCATGAGATATGAGCCTGTAAGGAGTGTGTAGAATAGAGTGTTGTGTTGTGCAGCATGAGAGAATTCTACTAATGAATTACAAAAAAGGTTATTTATGTGAAAGAAAATACAAGAAGGAGATCTAGATTAAGGAGTTTCTATTGTTATACGGATTAAAGAATGTTCCTCTAAATCTAGTATGAAATTGTGATGAATCAAAGATTTAGTGGATAAAATAATTTGGATCAACAGATTCGCGGGGGATTTGTATCTCTAACAAGTTTTTACTTTCAAATCTAAATCGATTGGTATCTCATAGAGTATTCCTTAAGGGAAAATACATTTGTTAATAATATTTGGCAGATCCAGTTGCAAGTACAAGAGACATTAAAGAAGTCACAAGAAAAGTACAAGGCTAGGAATAATCAACACAAAATAGAGAAGTTACTCAGAGTTGGAGACAAAGTATGGTTACAGTTGAATAAGAATAGGCTACGGATTTGGGGTAATAAAATCAAGGCTCTATGATATGGTCCTTTTGAGATACTGGAAAATGTGGGAGATAATGCCTATCGATTTTGTCTACCCCCATATATGTGAATTTTATAAGTGGTAAATGTGGAAACTATAAAAATCGAAGATCCATCCATGTTGGATCAAGAATAGGATCATGCCCTACCTTCCATAGAGGACTTAACTCCAAATCTTCAGGAAAATTTAACATAGGATACAATTTTGTAGAAGAGGTCCAAAACTACAAGATAGGGCAACATGACCTTTGCCAGATTAGGTTCAAAGGATAGCTTCTGGTCAAGGCTAAATGGTACTCAAGGGAGAAGGTATATGAAAATTTTCCTCACCTCATTTAGTAAAATATTTTGGGGACCAAAATCCTCCCAAAATGGTGATCTGGACTATTTGAGGAACAAGAAAAAATATTGATAATAAAAAAATGTCACACATGCATCAAAGAAATAATGTAAAGTCATATGAAAAGATATTTTAATTATTTTTAAATGGTAAAAATATCACCATACTACATCATGAAAAAAACTTTCTATATTTATATTATTTATGAGAAAGAGGCCTATATTTATATTATTTACAGTGCCTTTTTACTTAGAGTCATGCACATTCATCATATGTCCAATACCATGGGTTACAAAAACCATGGGTGAATACCATAAATCATTGTGGTAAAATATGACATATAGTTGTATATGGTAAATGCTAATTGTACGATTAGATTTTTATTTTGTTTTCTTCAACCTCTTGAGTACCATGGGTGGATACCATCGTTTACCAAAACCATATGCTTGGAAACTACCAACAATATTTTTTTTCAATCAATTGTGGTGGCTTGATGGAAAAGGTGGATGGCTAGTAATTTCCACTCAAATAAGTTCTCCCCCGTTCGGAATCAATGGTCTCTGTTGCATTGAGTGCCCCCATTAGATGGGGAAATTTTTGTTGAACTTTACCCTAGGTGAGCCACTTACCTTGGTGTAGGAGCTATCTTGCTTTGACAACCCGATAAATCCATATCCTCTATTGGAGGGTGTCCTTAACCTGTGTGTCCATTATCTAATCAATGGATTTGTATTCCATGCAGTTAGGATTGATCTCTATCAGTGTTAATTTGTCTACTATCTCTAATTTATCTAATAATGATGGAAAGTATGGCCAAAGGAGGTCCTAATGGAACATTGGGTATAAGCCAAGGAAGGGGGGAATACTTAGCTAAAAATCATTGTCACCTATAGCCTTGAAGATGGTATAAAGTCTATAGTGAAGTGGACGAAGCTTATGATGGGGTCTTCTAAGGCACTCCTTTTTCAAATGCAACCAAACCTTGTCTCCCACGTGAAACTTGTGTGGCACTCGTTGTTGATCATGGTGCTACTTGTACATGATATTTGATTTTTGTAAAATATCACAGACCTATTTACAAAGCGTTGAAACCCCAAGGGTTATCTCACTTGGTAAAATCGTATTGCTAAGTAACTTTCCAATCAGGAGGTCATAAGGTCAAATATCCTTGATGCCCTTAGGGTTAGGCCTTGCTAGTTTGACCAGCAGATAGAACCCTTTAAGTTGATTTGCCTGGATTTCACCATGTATTTAGTAACCACCTAGTTTCTATTAACCACATTAAAAAAAAGACAGATGTTTTGAATCCACTCAATGAATTTGGTTTCTTTGTTGGCCTCATATCAAGCATGGGAAGATACTACTTATGTGGACGCAAGAGATAGTTCTACATTAATTGGACCCAATGGTTGAAATCCCAAACCCACCTGAAAATGGTTGTGGATGGTTGAGTTATGGATATATGTTTTGAACATAAGGGGAATTTAATCCCATGTGCATGGATGTTTGGATTTATACATGCAAAAGATATGCAATATCAACCTGTCAACAACCTTGATCTGACCATCAATTTCACTTGCACAGGGTGAGGAGCTCAGTCGAATTTTCCCTTTTTGAAGCATCTCTTAGATATGATGCTTGACTTCTTCATTTTCCATAAGGAAATTACAATAGACTATCCCATTGGGTAAAGGTGTGCTGAGGTTCGGATCAATTGAATGCTTGAACTTACATTGTAGAGTTATCCTAGTGGGTGATGAGAAGATGTCTTTGTACTCTTCCATGAACTTTTCCACTTTCTTTTGTCATTTGGATAGGACCTATGTGAGTGGCCATGACCTACTTATCATTTTGAGATAAAATCAAGAAGAAGATAAATTTCTCAATTTGGGAGATCACTTTCTTGCATTTCTTAGTAGAGATCAAAGAAATTAAAGTAGGTGGAGATACATATAGATTCTTTTATAGTTATCTACCTAAAGTAATACTGACACTACAAGGTCTAGACTCATATGCAACATGACACTTGCACAAGTATGAATATTCTAACACAACATCATAAAATTCAAGGGGGGGATATCATTCAATACCTCACCCTTGAAGTGCTTAATGTCGTAGGGTAGGTGACGCTATTGGTTGACTTAGAGATCTTGCCCTTGGTAGATTCGCCCAATGGTGTATGGCTACATGTGTGGCGTTGTTAGTATGTCCAACCACTTGATGGACTATGTTGAGATGAATTTATTTGGAATTCTATTGTCAGCCATGAAGTGTAGTGGAGCACCCATCACCCACATCTACTAGTAGAAAAGGAACTCACCTTCCTTTGGTTCTTTAGGGTCACTTGGATGGACCTTGGTGGTAACAATAGTGGCACTGGGTTCTACATCAATGATCAACTTCCCCTTGTCTAGATCAGATTCAGAGTCATAACTTGCATTTGACTATGAGGCTTTCATCTTAGCCAACAATCGCTTTGAGCAACATTCATTAGTGTTATTATAATAACTCTTATGGGATTCACACCACTTTCTCATGTATTTCTTTGTCTTCCCATTACCCTTCTTTGTTTGTGACTTAGATGGATTGTCTTGGTGTGGTCCATCTTAGCTCTATATTTTCCATGGTTGTGGGTTGCTTCGCCTTACTTTTGATGTGAGGAATTCACATATCTGAACTCCTCCTTCTTCTTCTTAAATTTATTTTCAATTTTGATAACATATCAGTACATTATGCCCAATGAAGATATTTCCATAAACTACATTTATTTTTGGATGTATCTATGCAAATAATTGTGGCATTTGGGCACTATTTGTCACTCCAGTTATATGATACCTAGCTTGGTGCTCAAGGTATCGAAGATAATTGTGAACTACAATATTTTTTGGTTCCTCTTTTTCCAAAGTGTGTTCCATCTCATGTACTAGTTTTTGTAGCTTCCAATAGGGTAATATTATTCGTTCATAGCATCCATGAAAGAGCCCCAAGTGGGTGTGACTGTAAACGTTGCAAATTCCTTTGTGGCCTTTCTTTCACAATAAGTCTCCCACCAATCCTTGACATACGGGGTGGCTTTAAGGAGCACAAAGATAATATTTTCTCTATTAGAAAAATTATGAACTAAAAAATACCCTTTTAGTAGATTTAATTGTTTGTTTAAAGCATCTTACACCTTGAAAGGGTTGGCACCTCCAAAGTGACCATTTGACGAAGATGTTGGCCTTATGATGCATATGTTGTCCTTTGATGGAAAATCACTTGTAATAGAACAAGTATATGATAACTAGATGAATCTACAGGTCATATCATAGGTGACAAAATGATGCAACAAAATAATGGGTCAAAGGTTTATGGATCAAAATCAGAAGCTCGATACGGGAGATTGTTGGCATTATGGTACAAGTGTTGACCTTGATGGAAACTCACATTGTAACAGGTCAATTACGAGGTAACAGAGTAATGGCATAGAAGAACAGACTGGTGGGTCAAAGGATTACAAATCAGAATCAAGAAATTGAGGAAAGAGAATGTTTTAAGTTGTATACATTGTTTAACCTAGTCCAAGTCACATATACACACAAGTACACAGAGTACAAAGGAGCGCATATGTATGTATGCAGTTTCACAGAAGGAAAATCATGTATGGGATGGAAAATTAAGGTTAGAGAATACCAAGGGTTCCTACCATGGTATTATCCCATAGTGATGAGCATGGAAAATAATATTGATCCCGTCAAAGAATACCATCGGCATAACTATGGTTTTGACCTGAGGTATTGAAAAAGGCTAAAACTATATAAGGAGGTGAAGATCAAAGTATGAGGGTGTGCAAGTGATCAAAATATTATGAAGAGTTAGATCAAAAGAAAATATGAATGTTATGGGTTTTTTATGCTTTTCTTGATCTAAGTATGCACCTTAGTGTTTGATGATGCATGAGATCTAATAGATCTGAAATAATTATGCATTAATGATAGATCAGGATCATGAGACCTAGAATGACTTATCATTATATGATCTAATAATGGATAGGCTAGCTCTGAGTGCTAACACATGTTTTATCCTTTAAATTCTAGGATCTGGGTATATCTAAAGTCTTGAAAAGCTGCAAAGTTATAAGTCATTATTTGCAGATCTATATGTAGGTTCACCTCAGTGAAGGCATATACACATGGATTCGACACTTCCAAGTAGCGTATGCAGAAGAAAGGCTTGTTATTCATAAATGAATGATCTGTCTGATCAGAGATGCCATTTTATTGTTGTTTGTCATTGATCTCTTCATTAGATCTGAAGTTAAACTAATTGTATAAGGAGATTGAGTCTGGTTGATTGATTGATTGAGTAAGAAGGGTGATCTTTATTTCTATATATTTATAACTCTATAATATGACAGTAGATATTCATAATGTCTTTGGTTAGTATAGTTTATGGTTCAGTATCTTTAGAGGTATACATAGATGGAGTTACAAAAAGTAGCGTATACTCGCAGGTTGTACTCATTGAAGTAGCATATACATTCTTACATATGATTTTTGAGGTTACAGTTGGTTCTGGTTGTTGATGGAGTGTTCTAAGTTTAGTTTTTTGTATTGGTTATCTGAATGTTCCAGTTGATTGGTTGAATTTTGATTAAGTGTCGGTTGAATGAATTTTGAGTGAATGGTTGATTTAGTTGTTTCAGAAATTGATGATTAGGTGATTCAGTTGTGTCAGATGTTTAAGTGATTGTTCGATTCAGTTGTGTCAGAAGTTTCAATGATTGGTTGATTTAGAAATAGATGATTGGGTTTCAGTTATGTCAAAGATTGATGATTGGGTTTCAGTGATTGATTGATTCGGATGTGTCAGAGATCAATGAGTGTTACAGTGATGAGTTACAATTTGATTTTTTATATTGAGCTTAAGTGTTAATAATGGATCCTGTATGAAGATTTGATGAAATGTGACCTACAAGTTATGATGTGTTGAATTAGGTGGATCCAGTCTAAAAATTTGATGAAACGTGGTTCATAAAGGATGTTGAGGGTTGGAGCCTTCAGTGAGGAAGTCGAATCTTTTTGCCAGTAGTAGTTGGTGATTAGAATAGGGGGTTGGAGCTCCCTTCCAATATTAGTTATAGAACAAGTGAAGGTTGTAGCCTTCTGCAAGTTGGTGCCTGTGTACTAGTACAAGTTTACTCCGGTGCAAGAACCAGTGGCTTGTAGCTCCCTTCCAGTAGAAGTTGGAGAATGAGTGAATGTTGTAGCCTTTTGCGGGTGGGTGCCTGTATACTGGTATGACTCTGCACCAATACAATATTATAAACAACTTTTTCTTTATATTAAAAATAAGACAGAGATGATAGCATCAAGTGGTTTTCTCCCACATTGGGTTTCCACCTTAAATATTGGTGTTCATGTGTGTTGCTTATGTGTGATGGTTTATTTTATTGTTACAACACATGGTTACTAATTATCTAATGTTTAATAAAGTACTGATGCACTGGATGAAGACAAAAATATGATGAATTAACTAAATCATAAGTTTATTGGATGTATGCTAGTTGTCTTAAGAATAGTCCTGTACCCACACAAGTTCCTTTTACTAAAGTCGTGTATGGAAATATGAATATGAAAGGGAAAAAATTATTGATTTGAAAGTATTGATTCACCCACCCCCTCTCTCAGGATTTTTTCCCAATAATTGGTATCAGAGCGGTTCCTTTGGCAGAAGCTTGATCGCTTGAAGGAGATCCATTGTAACAATGGGAAAGAAGCAAAAGAAGAAAGCACCTCAAAAGAAGAAGACATCTCAAAGGAATAGTGACAGCGGGAGAGACGATTAGCTACTAGGTGGAAGCAATTATTCAGATTCAGAATCACCTCGGAATGAAGATGAACAAGCAAAAGAACTATTAGGTACTAATTTTTGGTCCTCTGGTGATACATTTCTATGTTCATGCAATATTGAAGATAATGAATGTGACAGTGAGACAACTGAATTTTATCTTTTGGGTGAAAGTGAAAGAAATATAATAGAGGCAGATGTTAAAAGGCTCACAGATAAAATTATATATCAACAAGATCTATTTGATAAAAGGGAATGTACCTACAAATAAGAGGATACCATGTTAAATACTCAGTTGAAGGAAGAAAACAAAATAAGGAAATAGTACAAGGAAAAGGAAGACCAATGTCAAAGGCTGTAGGATGAAGTAACATCATTGAGAAATCAAGTGAATGAAACCACACAACAACCAAGGAACTTATGGAAAGAACCAGTTACTGTGAAGATCTTGAAGATGAGGTCATCTCTCTAAAAGAAGATCTTGAAAATTCAAATAAGCAGAATGAAGAACTAATTCAAGCATTTGAAGAACAAGAAAATGAGTTTCTCAAATTAAGACAACAAGTGGAAGAAGGAAGAAAAGTTGAAGAAATCATGAAGAAGCAGTATCTAGAAAAGGAAGAGCAATATCAGGTTGAGGTAAATATCCTAAAAGGTAAATTGGAAGAAAAGGATAAAATTTTACAAATCTGGTCTTGGTTTTCATGAAACTGTTAAAAGTGAATCTAGCTCACAAACTAAGGTAAGAAATTCTAATGAAAAATCTAAAATGCTCAACAAGGAAATAAGAAGTCAACCCCATCAACAACCAAGGAAAGAAAGTCTTCAAAGAAAATAATTTACTACTAATTATAGAGGTTCTAATCGATTCTTTCCTCTAATCAATAATGTTAAATGTTCTATATGTCATAATTTTGGACATGTTACACCCATATGCAGAAGTAGAACGTTTCAAGATAATAACCATCTCACTAAATGATCATCAGCTTCTAGGTACTTTAAAGGATATTGTTTTTCTTACAATATGTTTGGTCACAAAGCCATTGATTTCTATAGAAGGAATATGAAACATATAAGATGTTATTCTTGTAACAAGTTTGGGCATATAGTGAAAGAATGTAGGGACAAGTCTATGGATTGCCGTAGACAATATGGTAAGAAATCAAATAAGCACATTTATATAAGAAAATATGAAAAAGATTAAGCCACCAAGAATCAAGAAAAGGAAGATCAGATAAGGTGTGGTCTTGCTATCTGCTCATTCAAAGATGAAGATGAATGTTCTCATCACATGACTGGAGACAAGAGTAAAATGGAGTCTCTGATGAAGAACCATCATGATAATGATATTCTTGGAACTGATGTTTCAACAAAAGTTCTAGGACCAGGTACAGTGAAAACAGACTAAGGAGGAATTGAAAATATGAAATTTCAGTATTCCTCTTTTCATACACAGAGCTTATGAAGACAAGTCACATATATACTTGTGTTTGAAACTGCACAGTCGCGTATATGTTGGTTTGATGAAGAAGCAGTGGGACAGACACGGAAAAGGGGTCTGATATGGTTCAAACAATTATCAATTGCATTTTCTGTTTTGATAGTTGATGATTACAGCCTGTGGATGTTATTTGGAATTACTTTTTACCCTCATAAGTTTTTTATGACTTGCTGTATAAATGGTTGATGATGATGCCTTGATGATTCTTACTGATATATGCAATTATCAGATCTGACAATGAACAATTGGCACAGGCTCAGGGGGAGCATATGTTATGCTTCTAATAAATCATTGTTGGAATTATTTTTATAAGTCTTCGGTATTGTTGACGGTGTTGGACCTGCCAACATGTCAGGGGATATCCCCAGTAAGAAGTCCCAATTAGACCTCATACTGTTTTGTGCGGGAGTCCTAGAAATGGGTCAAACAGTGATGCCTTGACCACGATTTCACATAGAGGCAAGTAAGATAACTCTGTTGGTAGCAAGGGTGTGACATATGCAGTAAGCCAAGGAAGGTGCATGAGAGGTTCTAACACACGGGGGTTGAGATGAGTGCACCCCTTAGAAACCTGTGATATCATGGAGTTAAGAAGGGAACACACAAGCAAAGATGCATCACAACATGGAAGGAAAGTTACCTAGCAATCCAAAGTGATGGTTAAACCAACATCACATTTCAGGAAGATTCATACACACATACACAGAAATAACTATACATGCATGCGTAAGAAAACATATGCACATACCTTTTAGAGTAAACAAATAGCTAAAATTAAATACAACATATGCATGAAACATGTTGGCTCTTGTTATATTAAGAAGTGTAAGTTCCAGTCATAATATACATCCATGTCCAACCACTAGTTCCAAAAGAGGAACATTACAGCCACAAATGCCTTCTCCTCCAAAGAGATATACTAGCTTTGTGCAGTGGAGAAGTCAAGGTTCATTACAATTTTGTCCAAGCTCTCTCTAAGATAGTCTTATCAGAAGCTTGGCTAAACAAATCCTTTACAATGAGTTATGAGGGACTATTTATATCAAAGGGTGGGGTGACCCTTGACATTCCCCTTTGTGATAGTTCATCTACCCTCATGAATCTTCATCTACTCTATGACTATTACATCCAATTATCGACGCTTGAGCTTACACTTGGCAAGATGTTACATTACAATGCACATGTACCCATGTGAGACAAAAATGGCTTGAGAAAACCATGCAAGACATCACTATGACTTAGAAAACCGTGGGAAGTCTAACTCGTCAACATCCTCACAATGATCAACAGTAGCGAATTGATGCCAAGATTGGTAGTCTGTGATGGTGTCCGTGTACTCCAAGGTGACATCTTTCTAGAACCTGACTCTTACCACCATAGCATTCGGGTACACTACTTGGGCTCCTCTGTCCAATTCATCTAAAAGCATGCACATCATTATCTTCAATGTAGTTGGACCAACAACATACTTGTGCATGGTTTCTTCACTAATTGGTAAGTCTGGTCTGGTGACTATGCGCATCAACTCGTCAAAGTAGGAGTCAATCTCTATAGTCAGAACTGTGCCTTTGTCTTTGCCCGGGTGAGAGTCCCAATAGATGGGACTACATGCGCACCCACCACAACATCCATACTCTTGAATACATGTGCATGAGAAGCCTGTAGACTAGTGATGAATGGTGGGAGCTCTTCATAGTTCTGAATTTGACTCCGGATGCATGCCTTTAGGTCAACCGCTCTAGACTTCATAATATTAGGCAAGTGAAGTAAGGATCCCTTATCTCGCATCATCCATGTTTGCATGTAATCAAAAACAGTATGCATGTTCAACAAGATACATGCTCTTCTAGCACATCATTGCTGCCATCCATTGAGAAGGACGACTACCTTATGCATGATACCAAACTTGGAATACAACACCCACATAAATATGTGAAGGGAAAATACTTCATCTAGTATTTCCTTCTTCAGTTTTGCTCGAGTGGACGATGTCACCAACTCTCCTCCTTGCTTAGCCTTCTGTAACTCCTTAGCCATTTTCTCATTCTCGGCTATCAGAAAGCAGACACTTGAGCTAGTGGCTTTGGCATATGCTTTAGAGGCATCAACCAAGGTTGTTGGATGTTTGTGACACAAACACTCATTCCTCATACTACGCAGGAGATGTATGATCTTCTGGAGTTGACACTTTGCGGGATTGCACAACTCTATGTTGAGACTCGTCAAATGAGATGTTGTTCATCTCTCCTTCTGGATGATCTCTAAGGATCTTAGTGTCTCCTTGGTCACTTGGGACTTTCTCATCTTTTGGATGCAATGAAGCTGGTGGGTATACCTCTTGGTCATGAGGCATGAGGTCGATGTCCTACTCTAACTCCTACTGCTCCATGTCTGTATCCATCTATTCAATAGCTCTCTCTATCTCCTGGGTAAAGTCCTGCTCCTTCGATGGTTCACCCTGTTTGCTTGATGCCAGCTATTCTAATGAGTCCACTACCTATACAGGCACTGTTTCATCCATCTGCATGTGTTAAGCCTCCTGCTGTACCTGTTGTTATTGTGCTTCCTTCTCCTGTTTTCGCAGCTCCTATTCTTTTCGAAGTTTCTCCTTAAACTCATGCAACTCCTTCTCGGTTTCCTTCATTCTCCATTTCTCTCTCTACCTTTATGATATTTTCTTGTCGCGTTGTTTCCTCTTTGCCTTTATGGCCATAACTTCTTTCTCCACAAGTGGATCTGCTCAGAACTTGCAGCTTTGATCTTCCTCCATACCCATTGAAAATCTTCCTCTTGCCATTGTCACACACTAGTATGTTTACCTCTACTTCTTCTGCTACTTCTGGTGCTCTCCAAGATGCTACTTCACGTTGCTTCGCTAACAATTCCATAGTGAAGCTGACCATTTCATTGAGTCAGGAGGAGTTGTAACAATATATCAATGGGTCCTCCTCCACCCAATGACATGCCCCGTGGATCCAGTTGAACTGTACTCTCATGCAGTGATCTTTCACAAGATAGTGCAGGTCATACGGATTGTAACTTCAAAGGTCGAATGGGTACTTCTTCATCTTCTCAACTTAAACAACCGCATGCTTGAATCTTTGTATCTCGTATAACTCGATGCGCAGCGGAAGAGCAGGTGAAGGTGCCTTCTTCTTTTGGTGCAACCTAGCTGAAAATCCTGATGAGATGTGATATGCTACTTCCTACATGATGTGTATTAGCAAGGAAACCACACATGCAACCTATTACCTGTAAAGCAATCTAGTTGTAGTTGTTGATCCAATTATTCCCTTGTGCTTTCCTACTTTCTTTTTCCTTATTGATCCAATCCAAGTGAATGATTGTTGGAAATTTGATGGTGTATTGGTGGTTTTGATAGAGTTGGCATTGATGTCAAACAAGAGTTAGCATGTTGATTGGGTGTTTGGGAGGAATCCCATGGTAGCTGCAGGGTTCTTGTAGAAAGTCATCACAGTAGTTGGCTTACTGTAGAAGCCATAAAATGATCACCATGGTGTTGTGAGTTAAGTTGTCCAAAGAGTCAATGAGCATAAAAGTTTGAAGTCATCTTCCAAGCCAGAGAAGGACTCAAAGACTACATCAGACCCTATCCAATGAAAAGAGCTCTAGAAGAGTTTTCCTAAGATATGTGGATGTTCAGAAATGGATTCCTAAATTGAAATATATGGTTTGTTGACTTAGTCTTATTGGATTAGTGCTTCTTTAAATTCCATGGAAAACTCTGCTAGAACATGCAGAGGCTTCTTCAAGCATACCAATCGGCTATGTCTATCAGTGCCTCTATCGCTGCCTTCGACATGCAAGGTGGATCCTGTTCGAATATCATCTTGTAAACCAGGGTGAAAAATGATTGAACAGCTGTGTGATAACTCCTGTGAAGCTACATTCAGACAACATCTTCCAATAAGCATTCATAGTAGTCTCTGTCGGTGACCATGCCCACCTCGAACTCCTGTCGGGCACAGACTGCATCCAAGATGTGCGGTGATCCAAATTTATACAAGAACACAACAAATCACAGAGATAACCATAAATATAAATATGTAGTGGAAATAATACTTCATTTCATTAATGTAAAATACTGAAATATGCTTACAAACAACAATGGAAATAAACTAGCTAGGGCGATGGTAGCTTATCTCTGAGAAGAGATGTAGTGGCTACATGCCTCTAAACTGTGTTACAATGAGGCTCAAAGGCCTATTAATTGTTGAGAAACAATGGAAAACCCTAAACATCCAAAAACCTAGCCCTAGAATATGAAATGCCAAACTATGGGCCCCATTTGGGTAAATTGGTACATTAACTTCCCAGGATCGTAACTTTGGCACATGATCTTCATTTGACGTGCACAATATCTCGTTAGAAACATATATCTGAGAACTACAACTTTAGGAAGAGCACCATCTGTCCATGGGCCCATGTTGCTCCAAGTTTTCCCAAAAAATGTTGTTTAGGGCCTCAAAATGGCTCCGGAAGTTCAGGACCCGAAAAACTGCTAAAAATAGTAAACTATGCTACAATTAAAGAAACTGAAAAGTTGAAAGAGACAATGGTGGGGGTCCAAGTGGAATTGGAAGGTGGCCACCAATATCCACCTGGATCATTCCTCCCCCCTTAGGAAGCAATGGTCCCCATTGCGTCGAGTTCCTCCATGAAATGAGGAAACTTCTGCTGAACTTGGTACTCGGTGAGCCACTTGCCCTGGTGAAGGAGTTGGCTTACTTTGACAACTTGATACAGTTGGATATTCTATTGGAGAGTGTGCTTGATCTATGTGTTCATGATCTGATCAATTGCAGCTTGTTCCATGCAATCTGGATTTAACTCTGTGGGTGTGAGTTGTTCTACAATGTCAGATGTGTCTAGTAATGTAGGAAAGTACGGCCGAAGGCGGTCCCCATTGAACACTAGGTACAGGCCAATGAATGGGGGAATGCTGAGCTCAAATGCATTTTCTCCCACAACTTTAGTAATGGTGTAAGGACCATATCGAAGTGGTCTGAGTTTCCGATAAGCTCCGGTAAGGCGTTCCTTTTGCAAATGCAACTAGAATTTGTTGCCCACCTGAAACTTGTGTGGCACCTGATGTTGATCATGTCACTGCTTGTACTTGGCATTTGATTTCTCCAAAATTTCATGGACCTACTGGTGAATTTGCGTGAGTAGCTGCAAATCGCAGGGCCACGTCAATGGGACATAGTGGCTTGAATCCCATGCCCACCTAAAAAGGGATTTTGCCAGTCGAGTTATGAAGAGCCCGGTTGTAGCTGTGCTGAACATAGGGGAGCATTTCATTCCATGTGCATGGATGCTTTGAGTTGTACATATGCAAAATGTGTACGATCATCCTATTGACAACCTCTGTCTGGCCATTAGTTTGAGGATGGAAATTTGTGGACTTAGTGAGTTTGGTATCTAGCATCGACTAGAGACTGGACCAAAATGTACTGAGGAGCCTGTTGTCTTGATCGGAGATGATAGACTGTGGGATCCCAAAGTGTACCCACCTCGTTCAAAGAAGATTTTAGCAATGGCTTCTGCTGTGATATTCTTCTTACAGGCCACCATAATGGCCATCTTTGAGAACCTGTCAACGACCACAAAAACACAGTCATTTCCATGCTTAGTGGAAGGAAGGCCTGACATGTAATCCATGGAGATGGATTCCCAAGGTTGACTAGGGGTAGGCAGCGGGGTATAGAGGCCTTGCTTCTTTATGGTCGGTTTGGCAGTGGAACAGGTAGTGCATGATCTGATGTACTTCCCAACATCCTGTCAAAGATTCAACCAATAGAAATACTTCTGCAGTACTGCCACTATTTTCTTGACCCTAAAATTCCTAGCAGTCCAACTGTAGTGTGCTTCCCAAATCAACTTGGCACGCTCGCTTGAAGGAACATAAAGGTGACCCAGATGACATAACAAGGCATCCTGGAGGTGAAACTCTGGAGCATGCTTACCCTCCAAGAGTGTCTGGTATGTGTGGCCGAATTCTAGGTCGCTTTTGTAGAGAAGTGGCCAATCAAAAGTCTTGTGCCCACAAGAGTTGAGCACAGTGGTTAATGCCATGATTGGTGGTCGACTGAGGAAATCTGCAACATTATTGGTGTTTGATCTAGGTGGATCTTGGTGGCCACCTACCAAGTCCACCTGGACCCCCACCATTGTTTCTCTCAGCATTTTCCATTTCCTTAATTGTAGCACAACTTACTATTTTTAGCAATTTTCGGGTCCTAAACTTCCGGAGCTGTTTTGAGGCCCTAAACGACGTTTTTTGGGAAATATGGAGGCAACATGGGCCCATGTATTGATTTTTGCCTTCCCAAAGTGGTAATGCTCAGATAGATATTTCTAACGAGCTATTGTACGTGTCAAACGGAGATCGTATGCCAAAGTTACGACCCCGGGAAGTTGATGTACCAATTTACCCAAACAGGGCCCATAGTTTGGCGTTTCATCTTCTAGGATTAGGTTTTGGAATGTTAAGGGTTTTCCATTGTTTCTCAAGAATAAATAGGCCTTGGAGCCTCATTGTAACACAATTCAGAGGCATGTAGCCACCACATCTCTTCTCAGAGATAAGCTACCACTGCCCTAGCTAGTTTATTTCCATTACTGTTTGTAAGCATATTTCAGTATTTTACATTAATTAAATGAAGTATTATTTCCACTACATATCTATGTTTATGGTTATCTTTGTAATTTATTGTGTTCCTGTTTAAGTCCAGATCAGTGGTATCAGAGCGGTCTGCTTTTTCTCTATTTTTCTTTGCATGTCCCCAACGAGGTCGGGATATAAGGAGTTAGGGCTTGACTTGGTCGAACCTTGCAAGACCAACCTCGAAAATCTCGATGGCCTCCCATGGCAGATGAAAAGAAAGATGAGGGGGTAGGAGATCCTATCAAAATCTTGCTCGAAGAAGCCCTCGAGCATTAATGGAATGCGATGATGGAAACTTTGCCCAGTTCTTCAGCAGCTACCCAGAAGCAACACACAGCTCCAGCAGCTACTCTGGAAATGCCATGCCCTTTAAGGTACAAGTTAATTTTGAAATCCCCATATTCAAGGGTCAGATAGACGCAAATGTCGTAGATAAATGGTTAAATCTGCTAGAGGGTTATTTTTCTGTTCATGAATTTTCGAGTCGGGAAAAGATGTTTTCGCTCTTCTCAAAGCAACACCCCATGTCAAGGACTGGTGGGAAACCTACTACGAGCAAAAGGATGAAAGTATCGACTGACTAGTTTTAGCCACACCCACCTGGAATTCATTCTGGGATGCCATCAAGGAGTAGTACTACCCTGTCAGAAGCTATGAGGATGAATACATAAAGTGGACCATGCTGCGGCAGGGAAGGTACCAAGATGTGTCGGAGTTCACTAATATTTTCCATACCCTTCGCACAAAGTTGGGTATCAAGGATTCAGAACAGCATTTGATACTCAAATACCATGGCTGCCTACACAAGTACATCCAGGAAGAAATAGAATTCCTGAACATCTCCTCGCTCAGCACAGTATACCGATATGTCGTCAAGGTTGAGCAGAAGTTTAAACAAAAGAAGCAAGACTTTGGGTCTGCGAATCCAAAGCAAGGGAAAGGTGCCCCTAAACCATAAAATAGAGGACAAAGTCAAGGTGGGGCAGCCCAAGACAACTCGCCAAAGCTGCAAGCAAAGAACAACACCGCGAAGCCGAAAAAGGACATGGGAAAATGGTGTGAGTTCCATAAGAGCTCCACTCACAACACGAGTGTCGGGCTAAGCAGTCACTGGTGACTAAGCTAATGGTTTCAAAATCAGATGCATGTTCCGACTCTGAGTCAAAACCTGACAAGGGGAATGACAAAGGGAAGTAGATCATTGATGTGGATCCCAACGCCACTGTTGTTACCGCCAAGATCCAGAAAAATGAACCAGAAGATAGAGAGGAGGAGGAGCGTCTCTTCCACTCCCAGATGTGGGTAAAGGGCTCCCTGCTACAATTCATTGTCGATAGCGGGAGCCAAAAGAACCTCTTAGGTAGAGGTTGTGAAGCGATTGGGCTTACTGACCATAGCACATCCACAACCGTACACCATTGGGTGGCTTCACCAAGGACGAGATCTTCGTGTGAGCCAGCAATGTCGCCTTCCATACAACATCAAGCCCTTCATGATTGAGGTATTTTGTGACATTGCTCCCCTTGAATTTTGTGATGTATTATTAGGACAACCATACTTGTGGAAGTGACATGTTGTGTATGAATCAAGGCCCCGTGCTATTATTATTACATTGGGAAATAATTTGTACAGGATACCAGAGGTAGCACCGCCTACCGCCATCTCTTTGATTGTTGCAAAACAATGCAGTAAGCTCATTTCCAAAACCGGGAAATTTGTTTTCTTGATGATACACCCTCAAGGAAAGAATAAGACGGTGGCCATGGCCTCCAGATAGGGCCCCTCCACACTACAAACACAGATGGACAAGGTCGTGGAGGGGAGTACGAGGACATCTTCACGTCCCCCGTGGGGGTTCCTCTGCACTGTCGGGTCAAGCACTCCATCGATCTGACCCCAGGTGCGCCACTACCCGATGGACCAATTTATCGGCGCTCCGTTCTAGAGAATGATGAAATCAAGAGGTAGATTTTGGAGCTCCTGTAGAAAGGTCACATCCATCCGAGTTCATCACCTTGTGGGAGCCCGATCATGTTGGTACAGAAGAAGGATGGAACTTGGAGACTCAGTATTGACTATCGGGCGTTGAACAAGATCACTGTCCGTAATAGGTACCCTATCCCATGGATTGATGACCTCCTGGACCAACTAAACGGGGCGAAATATTTCAGCAAGATCGATATAAAGTCAGGATACCACCAGGTACCAATCGAACCCTCTGATGTGTGGAAGACTGCCTTCAAAGCCAAGGAGGGCCTTTTTGAATGGTTGGTTATGCCTTTCGGATTGACGAATGCTCCTGCAACCTTCATGAGGCTAATGGATGACATCTTGCGGCCATTCACCAGCTCATTTGTAGTGGTATACTTGGATGACATTCTAATCTTCAGCTAGAGTTGGGAAGAGCACCTCCACCACATCCGACAGGTTCTCCAAACACTGTGGCAACACAAGCTATGTGCCAATTTGGAGAAATGCACTTTTGGCATGACCCAGGTTCAGTATCTGGGATAAATTATTGATGAACAAGGTGTGCATGTGGATCCAGCCAAGATCCAAGTCATTCAGGATTGGCCATCTGCAACCACTCTGACAGAGCTCCACAGCTTTCTAGGTCTTACCAACTTCTACCGCAGGTTCGTGTTGGGGTTTTCTCATATCACTTGGCCCTTGAGTCAAGTCACCAAGGGAGGATTGAAAGCAAAATTCTTTTGGTCTGAATCTCAACAGAAGGCATTCATAGAGTTGAAAGATTGCCTCTGCATGGCACCAGTGCTCGCGTTACCAGATTTACAACAACCATTTAAGGTCGAGATAGATGCCTCTAACTATGCTATTGGGGCAGTCCTTACTCAACATGAGCTTCTAGTGGCATATCATAGTGAAACACTTTTAGACAGAGTCCAGAAGTATCCCACTTATGATAAAGAGATGTATTCCATTATACAAGCCTGCCGACAATGGGAGCATTACATTTTGGGGAAGGAAACAGTCATCCACACAAACCACCGACCCCTGCAGTTCATACAGACCCAAGGGAAATTGTAGAATGATCACCATCAGAAGTGGTCTAAATACTTGCACCAATTCCACTTGAATATCAAGTATAAGAAGGGTAGCACCAATAATGTTGCATATTGCCTCAGTCAACCACTAATCATGGTGTTAACCACCATGCTCAACTCTTGTGGGCACGAGACTTCTGATTGAACAATTCTCTACAAAAGCGACCCAAAATTCGGCCACACATACTAGACACTCTTGGAGGGTGGGCATGTTCCAGATTTTCACCTCCAGGATGCCCTGTTATGCCACCTGGGTCACCTTTGTGTTCCTTCAAGCGAGCGTGCCAAGATGATTTGGGAAACACACTACAGTCGGGCTGCTAGGAATTTCAGGGTCGAGAAAATAGTGGCAGTACTGCAAAAGTATTTCTATTGGCCAAATCTTCGACAGGATGTTGCGAAGTACATCAGATCATGTACTGCCTATGTCATTTCCAAACTAACCATCAAGAAGCAAGGCCTCTATGCCCCACTACCTACCCCTAGTCGACCTTGGGAATCCATCTCCATGGATTACATGTTAGGCCTTCCTTCTACTAAGCATGGAAATGACTGTGTTTTTGTGGTCGTCGACAGGTTCTCAAAGATGGCCATTATGGTGGCCTGCAAGAAGAATATCACAGCAAAAGCCACTGCTAAACTCTTCTTTGAACGAGTGTGGGGTGCACTTTGGGATCCCACAATCTATCATCTCAGATTGTGGGCAGTCAGTTCCTCAGTACATTTTGGTCCAGTCTCTGGTCAATGTTGGACACCAAACTCACTAAGTCCACAACCTTCCATCCTCAAACTGATGGCCAAACAGAGGTTGTCAATAGGATGATTGTACACATTCTGCGCATGTACAACTAAAAGCATCCATGCACATGTGACGAGAGCCTCCCCTATGTTCAGAACAGCTACAACTAAGCTCTTCACAGCTCGACTAGACACAGCCCTTTTCAGGTGGGCTTGGGATTCCAACCACTATGCCCCATTGATGTGGCCATGCCACTTGCAGCTACTCACATAGATTCGGCTCATGTCCAGTCCAAAACAGACAAGGCAACCAACTTCATTGAGCACATCCAACATATTCGCTAGTGGGTCCATGACATTCTGGAGAAATCAAATGCCAAGTACAAGCAGCGACATGATCAACATCGGGTGCCACACAAGTTTTAGGTGGTTGACAAAGTCTAGTTGCATTTGCAAAAGGAACGCCTTACTAGAGCCTATCGGAAACTGAGACCACTCCAATATGGTCCTTACACCATTACTAAGACTGTGGGAGACAATGTATTTGATCTTAACATTCCTCCATTCCTTGGCCTGCACCTAGTCTTCAATGTGGATCGCTTTCGGCCATACTTTCCACCATTGCTAGATGCATCTGACATTGCAGAACAGCTCACACCCATAGAATTAATCCAGATTGCATGGAACAAGGTGCAACTGATCGGATCATGGACACACAAATCAAGAACACTTGCCAACATAATATCCAACTGTATCGAGTTGTCAAAGCAAGCCAACTCCTTCACCAAGGCAAGTGGCTCACCAGGGACCAAGTTCAGCAAAAGTTTCTCATCTCATGGAGGAACTCAATGCAATGGGGACCATTACTTCCTAAGGGGGGAGGAATGATCCAGGTGGATCTTGGTGGCCACTTACCAAGTCCACTTGACCCCCACCATTGTTTCTCTCAGCATTTTCTGTTTCCTTAATTATAGCACAACTTACTATTTTTAGCAGTTTTTTGGGTCCTAAACTTCCGGAGCCGTTTTGAGGCCCTAAACGACATCTTTTGGGAAATATAGGGGCAACATGGATCCATGGACTGATTTTTCCCTTCCCAAAGTGGTAGTGCTCCGATAGATCTTTCTAACGAGCTATTGTACACGTCAAACAGAGATCGTATGCCAAAGTTACGACCCTAGGAAGTTGATGTACAAATTTACCCAAACGAGGCCCACAGTTTGGCGTTTCATCTTCTAGGGTTAGGTTTTGGAATGGTAAGGGTTTTCCATTGTTTCTCAACAATAAATAGGCCTTGGAGCCTCATTGTAACACAGTTCAGAGGCATGTAGCCACCACATCTCTTCTCAGAGATAAGCTACCACTGCCCTAGCTGGTTTATTTCCATTACTGTTTCTAAGCATATTTCAGTATTTTACATTAATGAAATGAAGTATTATTTCCACTGCATATCTATGTTTATGGTTATCTCTATAATTTGTTGCATTCATGTTTAAGTCCAGATCAGTGTTGCCCTTCTTGTACTTGAAATTCAAATGGAATTGTGGTAGGTATGTCGACCACTTCTAATGGTAGTCATTCTGCAATTTCCCTTGGGTCTGTATGAACTGCAAGGGTCAGTGGTCTATGTGGATGACCATTTCCTTCCCAAAACATAATGCTTCCATTGTAAGCAGGCCTGCATAATGGAATACATCTCTTTGTCATAAATGGGATAATTTTGGACTGTGTCTAAAAGTGTCTCCCTGTGATATGCCACTGGATGCCCGTGTTGAGTAAGGACTGCCCCAATAGCATAGTCAGAGGCATCTGTGTTGACCTCAAATGGTTTTTGCAAGTGTGGTAATGTGAGCACTCATGTCGTGCAGAGGCGATCTTTCAACTCTGTGAATGCCTTCTTTTGAGATTCAGACCAAAATAATCTTACTTTCGCTCCTCCCTTGGTGACTTGACTCAAGGGCCAAGTGATATGAGAAAATCCCAACACGAACCTGTGGTAGAAGTTGGAAAGACCTAGAAAGCTACGGATCTCCGTCATAGTGGTTGGAGATGGCCAATCCTGAATGGCTTGGATCTTGGTTAGATCCACATGCACCCCCTATTCACCAGTAATGTATCCCAGATACTGAACCCGGGTCATGCCAAAAGTGCATTTCTCCAAATTGGCACATAACTTGTGTTGCCGCAATGTGGGGGAGGTGCTCTTCCCAACTCTGGCTAAAGATTGGGATGTCATCCAAGTATACCACCACAAATGAGTTGGTGAATGGCCATAATATGTCATCCATTATTCTCATGAAGGTTGCAGAAGCATTCGTCAATCCAAAAGACATAACCAACCATTCGAAAAGGCCCTCCTTGGCTTTGAAGGCAGTCTTCCATACATCGAAGGGTTCGATTGGTACCTGGTGATATCCTGACTTTAAATCCATCTTGCTAAAATATTTTTCCCCCTTCAGTTGGTCCAGGAGGTCATCAATCCATGGGATCGAGTACCTATTATGGACAGTGATCTTGTTCAGTGCTTGATAGTCAATACAGAGTCTCCAAGTCCCATCCTTCTTTTGTACCAACACGATCAGGCTCCCACAGGGCGATGAACTCGGACAGATGTGACCTTTCTGCAGGAGCTCCTGAATTAGCCTCTTGATTTCATCGTTCTCTAGAATGAAGCACCAATAGATTGGTCCATTGGGTAGCAGTGCACTTGGGGTTAGATCAATGGAGTGATTGACCTAACAATGTAGAGGAACCCCTGCGGGGGAGGTGAAGATGTCCTCGTACTCCTCCACGACCTTGTCCATCTGTAGTTGTTGTGTGGAGGGGCCCTATCTGGAGGTCGTGGCCACCATCTTCTTCTTTCCTTGAGGGTGTATCATCAAGAAAACAAATTTCCCAGTTTTGGAAAGGAGCTTACTGCATTGTTTTGTAGTAACAAAAGAGATGGTGGTAGATGATGCTACCTTCGGTATCATGTACAAATTATTTCCCAAAGTAACAATAATAGCACGGGGCCTTGATTCATACATAGCATGTCGCTTCCACAAGTATGGTTGTCCTAATAATACATCATAAACTTCAAGGGGAGCAATGTTACACAATACCTCATCTGTGAAGGGCTTGATGTGTATGGAAGGAAACCTTGTTGGCTCACGTGAAGATCTTGTCCTTGGTGAAGCCAACCGATGGTGTACGGTTGTGGATGTGTTGTGGTCGGTAAGCCTAGCCACTTCATGACCTCTACCGAAATGAGGTTATTTTGGCTCCCGCTGTCGACAATGAACTGTAGCGGGGAGCCCTTTACCCACATCTGGGAGTGGAAGAGATGTTCCTCCTCCTCTGGATCCTCTAGTTCATCCTTTTGTATCTTCATGGTGGCAATGGTGGCATTGGGCTCCGGATCGATAATCTGCTTCCCTTTGTCATTCCCCTTGTTGGGTTTTGATTTAGATTCTGAACATGCATTTGATTCTAAAACCTTTAGCTTAGTCACCAGTGACTGCTTGGCCCGACACTCACTTGTGTTGTGGGTGGAGCTCTTATGGAATGCACACCACTTTCTTGTGTTATTTTTCAGCTTCACGACGTTGTTCTTTGCTTGCAACTTTGGCGTGTTGTCTTGGGCCACCCCGCCTTGGCTTTGTCCTTTGTTCTATGGTTTGGGGGCACCTTTCCCTTGCTTCAAATTTGCAGATCCAAAGTCTCACTTCTTCTGTTTAAACTTTTTCTTGACCTTGATGACATATTGGTATGTTGTGCCGAGTGAGGGGATGCTTAGGAATTCTATTTATTCCTGGATGTACTTGTTTAGGCAGCCATAGTATTTGAGTACCAAATGTTGCTTTGAATCCTTGATACCCAACTTTGTGTGAAGGGTATGGAAAATATTGGTAAACTCTGGCACGTCTTGGTCCCTCCCCTGCCGCAACGTGGTCCACTTTATGTATTGATCCTCATAGCTTCCGATAGGGTAGTACTGCTCCTTGATGGCATCCCGGAATGAATCCCAAGTGGGTGTGGCTAAACATAGTGAGCCTGTATTTTCATCCTTTTGCTCGCAGTAGGTTTCCCACCAGTCCTTGATGTGGGGGGCTGCTTTGAGAAGAGAGAAAATAATCTTTTCCTGACTGGAAAATTCATGAACAAAAAAATAACCCTCTAGCAAATTTAACCATTTATCTACGAAATTTGTGTCTATCTGACCCTCAAATATGGGGATTTCAAAATTAACTTGTACCTTAAATGTTGTGGTGTTTCCAAAGTCGCTGTTGGAAGCCGATGCGTCGCCCCTCGGTAGCCGCTAAAGGATCTGGGCAAAGTTTTCCATCATTGCGTTCCTTTGTTGCTCGAGGGCTTCTTCAAGCAAGATTTTGATAGGAGCTCTTGCCCCCTCATCTTTCTCTTCATCTACCATGGGAGGCCATCGAGATTTGCGAGGTTGGTCTTGCAAAGGTTCGACCAGTTCAAGCCCTAACTCCTTATATCCCGACCTCGTTAGGGACATGCAAAGAAAAACAGAGAAAAAGCAGACTGCTTTAATACCACTGATCCAGATTTAAATAGGAATGCAACAAATCACAGAGATAACCATAAACACAGAGATGCAGTGGAAATAATACTTCATTTCATTAACGTAAAATAATGAAATATGCTTACAAACATCAATAGAAATAAACCAGCTAAGGCGATGGTATCTTATCTCTGAGAAGAGATGTGGTGGCTACATGCCTCTGAACTGTGTTACAATGAGGCTCGAAGGCCTATTTATTGTTGAGAAACAATGGAAAACACTAAACATCAAAAAACCTAACCTTAGAAGATGAAACGCCAAACTGTGGGCCCCGTTTGGGTAAATTGGTACATCAACTTCCCGGGGTCATAGCTTTGGCATATGATCTTCATTTGATGCTCACAATATCTCGTTAGAAAGATCCATCTACGAACTACAACTTTGGGAAGAGAAACATCAGTCTATGGACCAATGTTGCTCCCATTTTTCCCAAAAAATGTCGTTTAGGGCATCAAAACGGCTCTAGAATTTCAAGACCCAAAAAACTGTTAAAAATAGTAAACTGTGCTACAATTAAGGAAACTGAAAAGTTGAAAGAAACAATGGTGGGGGTCCAAGTGGACTTGGCAAGTGGCCACCAATATCCACCTGGATCAGGCGGACATGTAGATTTTGGCTTGCATACCTTTGGGCGGCTGTCGAGCCCTTGTTACATGTTCCTTCAGCTGATGAGCCAACATCCCAGACCAACTGCATGGTTTTCCCTCTCTGGCTAGTTTTGCTAATGCAATCATCCAACACTGTGGGAAGGTTTTCGTGCTTTCTTGGCCATATAGTCGATATGCAACAATGACCAAGTATTGATACACCTTCTGCAGTGTCTTTGCCTTGTAGACCTAGTTGGGTGTCATCCTGATCTATCTGGCTCCTTTATCCAATTCTTCAAAATGTTTCTAGAGTTGGAATTACTACTAGGTAAGCTGAAGAGAGTCTACATGACATTCATGTGCTCTGACATCTAATACATCTCAACATAATAATGTGCCCTGAAGGTTGCAATATTCATCCCGCTGACACAATTCAAGTTCCTCGTCTCAGGATTAGAGTGCCAGACAATCTAGTGTATCATGTCCGCGCATGGGAACGTGAGGTATCTGCATGCAATTCGGTACAAACTGAACTTGTGGATGTTCACATATACCTGGCGGTCTTTGAAGTCTTCCCCAAATGTTCCTTCAGATGCATCATTGACCTCATGTAGTTTCAGATTGATGTCCTTGTCTAGAATCAGCTTGCTATGTTCATAGATCGGTAGACTTGTGGACACTCGCTCAACTTCTACTCCAGTTGCACTTCTGTCGGTGTCCTTTGATCCTACTCACTTGGAGGCCATTAATCCTAAATTTTTAAGAGGTGGATGAACACTTGCTAGATCTGCAGACAAAGTGACATGCATGGCAAGAAATATGTCAGGGAAAAACAAAGCAAATTCAGGAACGACATAACACATACATGGGGATGGACTAGCAAGGATTGCAAAATTTCTTCTGGGAGGCTAGGAGACTGGCTGCTAGAATTACACAAAGGCAATATGGGATTTCTAGGAGGCATGATTGGTTACTGGAATTGCACAATCCAGGCTGACTACTGGCACTGCGCAATGCATAATTTCTGTTGATAATGCTTGCAGGCTCAATGACTGCATTGCATAATTTTTTGGGCCAGCAGTCACTATCCCTCAAAATTGTGCAATGCAATACTGGAGGACATCTACTAGGCATAAATGCACATTTATTGAGAGGGAGACAAAGCCTTCCTTCTTAGGATTGTGCAATGTTGTCTTGGTGAGGCAGAGTCTGGGCCAAGGCTGCCCAGACCCTCTGACATGAAACTGAAAGAAAATGTGAAAGTGAATACATGGTGATACTGAGCATAAGAAAAAGCAAATGGTCATGCATGAAAATAGTGAACGAAAGATTCAAAAAATGGAACAACATGCATGTGGGTGAAGAGAGTCGTCGAATCGATGACCATTCGTGTAAAACGGTTCCATGCATGCGATAACAGTGAGATGCTAATGAAAATTGAAACGTTGCTAGTATGCATGTAAATGATAGCAAGCATTCAAAGAAATCAAGAAAAAAACACTCACACAAGCGAAAATACAAAAAGCGACAAAAATGATGTAAAAGACAATTTGAGACCACTTACCCGAGAATAGTTGAGTTGCATGTGTTGAAAAGTCTTGGATGTATTATGGGATATTAGAGCTCAAGATCGATGTGAAGAAATGATCTCTAAAGCATCAAATAAATAAGTTTGAAGCTCATGACGCACATGCCACAAATCTATGAAAAAGCAACACTTGGAGGAAAGATTCTAAAAAATCTTTGCATGTAAACTCCAGCTGCTAAAAATATCTCCTTGAATCAAAGGATGCTTTTTGCATGTTTCTTTTTCTATTATGGGGAAAAGCAACCCATGCATGCAAGTCAAGTTTCTTTCGTCCTGGGTGGAATTGGTCAACCAAACTGCATGTGCAAAAACCTACTCAACTGCTGGGAAAAAATGCACATTTCTAAGAGGGTGTTGGGCTGGCTACCCAGGAGATTTGTGCAATTCCTGGGTAGAGAAGCTGACTACTACCCAAGATTGCGCAATTCCTGGGTTGAGCAGCCCTGCTAGGAGGAATTGCATAATCTTCACAATGAAGGTTGACTCACAGATTTGCTCAATTCTGGAGCCTAACAGGCTACCAAATAGAATTGTGCAATTTCTGGAGGGAAGACTATTTTCCCTCCAAAATTGCCCAATTTCTTGAGGCTGCTTCTCAGCCTACAGTTGGACCAAGTCTGTAGAAACAACCTGTGAGGGTAATGCAACAAGATTTGATTAGCAGGTTTTCATTCTCAAGAAAATCACTGGGGCTTGTGTACTTGACGAAGCAAGACATGGTGTTGTGAAAGGTTGGTAGGGAGGCTCCAAAACAAAGCTAAGGAAAAATTTTGGAGGGTGGTTGTAGCCACCACAACACTTGGAGACGCACTGGTAGAACTGCATCTCTCTAAATGGACCTTGTTCGTGAAAATAAATTCTAACACCTTTGGAAGTATTGTTCAGTTCTCAGTTCATCTTGGTCTCCACACTTTCTTGATTGTAAGTTGTAGCATCTGCCAAGATCTTGGTTGATTGACACACATTCCAAGCCAAGTCAACACAACTATTTCGATTGGGATTTACGAGTATATTGGTGCACAAGCAGTATAGTCACCAAAGTCTTAGTTTCATCTCTGGTGTTGCTCTGCTGCCAGCAAGCCTGGACAATACCCAACGGAGTCATTCCGGAACACAAGCATCACTCCACTGCGAGCGATCCTGGTCAGTACCCTGGCATATTATTTGCATCACCTATTTGCATAGGAAGTCTTTCTCTTCTTTTGCCTTATTCATTTTTCATTTTTTTCATTTTTTACTTTTAATTTTTTCCATGATTTTGCATAACACTTATTCATTTCAGAGGCGGAAGAGGGATCCTAACTTATTGAGAGCAGAAGAGTTTGTTCCTTCAAAGAAGTAGTTTATTATATACCTCTGACGTGCTTGTTAAGGTTTTCCCCCTCACCTTTCTCTACTTGACTGAGCTAACAATGGTTGACCCAAAAACAACCAACTAGAGAAAGTGACACTAGTTAGATCACAAGCATTGTGTTTACACCAAGGTTCACTTCGAACAATACGTATTTTCCGTTGGCATATCATGGACTAAAAGTAACAAGTCCTTCATACAGAGGCGGGATGAAAGATAACCAAGTAGTGATAGCCGCACGAGGCTTGTTGTGCTTTACCCAACTTGTTTCAAGAGTCATACATGGTTTCATGCAAAACTAACCTATGAATAAAACAAGCAAACAAAAAACAAAGCAAAGTGGAAGCAGAAGAAAATGTGAAATCAAAGTAAGCAAACAAGTAGGAAAACAAACAAGCATGCACGCAAACAAACTGAAAGAAAAAACTACTCCTACTCCTAAGCTAACAGTGCATGGGCCTGATCACATGAAGTGATATTTCCAATGCAGCCACAACGCATTGGTTGACCCATGTTGGTAAAGGCTTGGTCCACGAGCAACCCGATTGTGCGAACCAGCAAACAAGAAATATATGACAATAAATAAAAACACACTTCATGTTTAAAAGTGTCCACAAGACATAAGTGAATGTAAGTATGTGACAAGCAATCCATGGACTTATCATGGTGTTGTGCGACACTACATTTGAAGAATATGCATACTCTTGACTGTGACATGCAAGAAAACGAAAGAAACAAAGACAGCTTGCGTCATGCACGTTTGCTTGCAATATAAGATTCCTCCAATATATGGGCAATGGGATCATACAGTTCAAGTGGAGGAAGCATGATCTGTGTGTGATATTGATCTTCAATGCATACAGATGAGTGATGAGAAGCCTCGAGTGATTGAACAACTTCCTAATGGGAAGTGAAACTGACCTCAAGACAGTGAGGGCCTGGCATAAAAATTAGCTCGGGCAAAAGTGCCTCAACAATCTAGGGTGTTTTGACTTCATCGCCAAATAGATCATCATAAACCGATGGCTTTGAAAAATCACCTGCAATAGGATCATGATCATGATCGAATATGGAAGTAAATGGATCATGACAGCCATGATCAGAAAAATCAATGATTTCATCGGCATATTCATGATCTAATGAATCAAATAGAGGGGTAGATAAAAAGTGGACAAATTTATCCTCTGTGTTTCTGGAAATGGCAGATGAAAGATCAAGTGGATTTTCAATGAATAGCATATCCTTTCCATTGCAAGATTATGGATTGACATCCGATGTGTCCTACAAGTGATCAATGATGGGTGCATCTGTAGATGAAGATACACATGCAAAATCATGGATGGCAGGTTCACCAAATATGTCAAGAAAAAACGGAGAAGGCTCAGATAGAAGGGAGTCATCCTTCGTCGAGTGTTGATGCTCAAGCTCCCAGTCATACTCTTCATAAATGATAGCGCATGTTGGTTGTGCAACACCAACTCTGTCGATGGCTTGATCCTCATTCGCAACAAGTGTAAAGTCCAAATGGAAGAACAAAAGATAGTATCATCCAGAGGATTAGCTGAGTATGAAGACGAAGGTTGTGGAACAAAATTCATATGACAACTCAATGAACTCACAACCAAATCTACGTGAAAATTGAGCAGAGTGATGTTGGGAGTATGTGACAGTTGAATAGACATGTGAGCATGGTCTCCCGCATCATTGTACAATGGTGGAGCTGTTTGATGAGGGGACGATGGACAGTCACTTGTGAAAGTGACCATATCCATCTATGATTGTGCAGCTCCATCGCTGAAGAATATTAAGCAAGGCTTTAGTTCAAACTTCTTCTTTAGACAAGAAAATTTCTTAAGACAATACTTGAATCAATCCCAAAGATAGAAAAATTTCATCTGGCGCTTCGAAGCTTGAAACTACAAATCACAGAAGCACTGCCAAAAATCCATAGGTGATTCATGTGGAGCCTTTCATTGTTGTAATATTTTTTGGTCAAGATGTTCCGGATCAAAATGATAGAAAGTTTCTTCAAGGAGATCACAGAAGTGCTCAAATGAGTGTGCGCTATCAGATAGCATGCTACATAGCCATCGATGTGGAGATTCATGAAGTGTGTATGGAATTAGTAGACTGGATTTTTCATTAGAACAGGCATCTTCCTCATGAAGCATGGAAAGAAAGTCATGTAGAAACTCAGGCCAGGTCACTTCACCTTCACCATCATATGCGTATGTGGACAAGAGATCAAAGAACTCCCTCTTGATGGTGACATATTCGGCATGCCAAAAACATCATGGAGGGAGTAGAGTGCAAGACTCGATGATAGATATGCAAAGGTTCAAAATAGGATGAGAGGAAACAGCTTGTCAACTGGCCCTCCTTCTAGCACCAGAAATTTTGATGGTGCTAGACCCGCCAACATGTCAAGGGATCTCCACGGTAAGAAGTTCCAATTAGACCTCAGACCATTTGGTGTAGGAGTCTAGCAGTGGGTTGTACGGTAATTTCTTGACCGTGATTTTGCATAGAGGAAATTAAGATAACTCTGTTGGTAGCAAGGGTGTGACATATGCAATAAGCCAAGGAAGGTGCATGAGAGGTTCTAACACACGGGAGTTGAGATGAGTGCGCCCCTTGGAAACCTGTGATAGCACAGAGTTAAGAAGTGAACACACAAGAAAAGATGCATCACAACATGGAAGGAAAGTTAGGTAGCAATCCAAAGTGATGGTTAAACCAGCAATACATTTCAAGAAGATTCATACATACATACACATAAATAGCTATACATGCATGCGTAAGAAAATAGATACATATATCATTTAGAGTAAATAGATAGTTGAAATACAATACAACATGTGCATGAAACATGTTGGCTCTTGTTATATTAAGAAGTGTAAGTTCTAGTCATACAATACATCCATGTCCAACCACTAGTTCCGACAGCAGGATGTTATAGCCACAACCGCTTGCTCCTCCAAAGAGATTTACTAGCTCTACACATTGGAGAAGCCAGGGCTCATTACAATACTGTCCAAGCTCTCTCTAAGATAGCCCTATCAAAAGCTTGGCTGGCCAAAATCATTTACAATGAGTTATGAGGGACTATTTATAGAAAGGATTGGGATGACTTTTGACATTCCTATTTGTGACAGTTCATCTACCCTCATGACTCTTCATCTACTCTATGTGAGACAAAAATGGCTTGAGAAAGCCATGAAAGACATCAATATGACTCAGACAACGATTGGAAGTCCAACTCTTCAACATCCTCGTGATGATCAACAATAGCAAACTAATGCCAAGATCGGTAGTCCGTGATAGTGTTTGTGTACTCCAAGGTGACATCTTTCTATAACCTGACTCTTACATCCATAGCATATGGGCACACTACTTAGGCTCCTTTATCCAACTCGTCTAAAAGCATGCGCATCATTGTCTTCAACACAGCTAGACCAACAACATACTTATGCATGGTGTCTGCACTAATTGTCAAGTCTGGGCTGGTGGCTATGCACATCAACTCGTCAAAGTATGAGTCAAACTCTAGCTGGACCTGTGCCTTTGTCTTTGCCTAGGTGACAGTCCCAATATATGGGACTGCACGTGCATGCACCACAACATCCATACTCTTGAATACATGAGCATGGGAAGCCTGTAGACTAGTGATGAACGGGTGGAGCTCTTCTTAGTTTTGGATCTGATTCCAGATGCCTGCCTTCAGCTTGATCACTCTGGGCATCATCATATTAGTCAAGTGAAGAGGGGCTCTATTGTATCTCATTGTCCACATTTACAGGTAATCAAAAACACCATGCATGTTCGACAAGATACATGCTCTTCTAGCACATCGTTGCTGCCATCCGTTTAGATGAATGACTGACTTATGCACGATACCAAACTTGGAATACAACGCATGCATAACTATGTCAAGGGAAAATACTTCATTTAGTCTTTCCTTGTTTAGTTCTGCTTGGGCAGATGTTTTCACTAACTCTCCTCCTTTCTTAGCCGTCTATATCTCCTTAGCCATTCGCTCATTCTCCACTATCAGAAAGCAGACACTTGAGCTAGTGCCTTCGGCATATGCTCTAATGGAATTGGCCAAGGCTGTTGGATGTTTGTGCTCATTAGACATGATCACTCATTACTCATACTGCGTAGGAGATGTATGATCTTCCAGAGTTGACACTCTATGGGATTGTACAAATGTATGTTGAGACTCGTCGAATGAGATGTTGTGCATCTCTCCTTCTGGATGATCTCCAAGGATCTCAGTGTCTCCTTGGTCACTTGGGACTTTCTCATCTTCTGGATGTGGTAAATTTAGTGGGTCAACCTCTTGGTGGTGAGGCATGAGGTCAATGTCCTACTCTAACTCCTACTGCTCCATGTTCATATCCATCTTTTCAAGCGCTTGCTCTATCTCTTGAGCAAAGTCTTGCTCCTGCGATGGTTCACCTTGTTTTCTTGATGCCAACTATTTTGATGAGTCCACTACCTGTACGGGCACTATTTCATCCATCTACATGTGTTTCACCCCCTATTGTACCTGTTTTTGCTACGCCTCCCTCTTCTATTTGCGTAGGTCCTGTTACTTTCAGAGTTGCTCCCTAAACTCATGAAACTCCTTCTCTGTTTCCTCCATTATCCATTTCTCTCTCTCCCTTTACATGTTTCTCTTGTCGCGTTGTTGCCTCTTTGCCTCTATGGCCATAGCTAATTTCTCCACAAGTGGATATGCTCAGAACTTGCAGCTTTGTGCTTCCTCCATGCGAACGACAATCTTCCTCTTTCTATTGTTGCACATTGGTATGTTTACCTCTATTGCTTCTGGTGCTCTTTGAGATGTTGCTTCGATAACCATAACACATCGAAGTTGACTAGTTCAATGAGTCTAGAGGAGTTGTAACAATATCTCCATTGGTCCTCTTCTGCCCAATGACATGCCCCATGGATCCAGTTGAATTGTACTCTCATGCAGTGATCTTTCATAAGACAGTGCAGGTCATACAGATTGTAACTTCAGAGGTCAAATGGATACTTCTTCATCTACTCTTCTTCGACATCTACATGCTTGAAACTCTATATCTCTTATAACCCAATGCACAACAGAAGAGTGGGCCAAGGTGCCTTCTTCTTCTGGTGCAGCCTAGCTATCAATCCTGCTGAGATGTGATATTCTACTTCCTACATGACGAGTATGTCCATGGAAAAATTTGGTAGAACATGCGGAGGCTTCTCCCCACTCTACATTCATATAAAGGTGTTGGATGGTGAGGCATACCAATCATCTATGTCTATCAGTGCCTCCATCGTTTCCTTTGACATGCAAGGTGGATCCTGTTCGAATATCATCTTGTAAACTGGGGTGAAAAAATGATCGGATAGTCGTGTGATAAATCCTCTAACATTGCATTCGGAAAACATCTTATAACAAGTGTTCACAGGAGTCACCATCGGTGACCATGCCCACTTCAAGCTCGAGAACCCTTGTCGGGCACAGACTGCATCCAAGATGTAGGCAAACATGTAGATTTCTGCTTGCATACCTATGGGAAGCTGTCGAGCCCTTCTTACCTGTTCCTTCGGCTAATGAGCCAACATGCCAGGGCAGTTGCATGGTTTTTCCTCTCTGGCCAGTTGGTCCAGCGCAATCACCTAACTTTGTGGGAAGGTTTCCATGCTTTCTTGGCCATGCAATCAACATGCAAAGATGAAAAAATATTGATATGCCTTATATAGTATCTTTGTCTTGTAGATCTAGTTGTGTGTCATCCTGAATCTAGCCGAATCCTTTACCTAGTTCTTCAAAATGTCTCTAGAGTTGGCATTGTTGCTCGGTAAGCTGAAGGGAGTCTCCATGATAATCATAGGCTCCAACATCTGATACATCTCATCATAATCATGTGCCCTGAAGGTTTCAATCTTCATCCTACTGACACTGTTCAAGGTCAGCGTCACAGGATTAGTGTGCAAGATGATCTAGTGTATCATATCCGCACTTTGGAACATGGGGTATCTGCATGCAATTTGGTACAGGCAGGACTTGTGGATGTTCACATATACCTGGAGGTCTTTGAGTTCTTCCCCAAATGTGCCTACAAATGCATCATTGACCTCTTGCCATTTCAGTTTGATGTCCTTGTCTAGAATCAACTTGGTATCTTCATAGATCAATAGGCTTGCAGACACTCGCTCAACTGCTTCTCGAGTTGCACTTCAGTTAGTATCCTTTGATCCTACTCTCTTGGAGGCCATTGATCCTGAATTGTTAAGAGGAAAACAAGCACCTGCTAGATCTGGAGACAAAGCGACATGCATGGCAAGAAATCTGTCAGCAAAAACCAAAGAAAATTCAGGATCGACATAACAAATACCCTGGGATGGACTAGCAAGGATTGCACAATTTCTTCTGCGAGACTGGGAGACTGGCTGCCAGACTTGCGCAAAGGACAGTCTGTGCTATCTGGAAAGCATGATTGGATATTGGAATTGCGTAATGCGCAATCTAGGCTAACTGCTGACTACTGGAATTATGCAATGCGCAATTTCAATCGGCAATGGTTGCAAGCTCAGTGACTGCATTGCACAATTTTCTAGGCCAGTAGTCACTGTCCCTCATAATTGCACAATGCAAGGCTGGAGGATAGCTCCTATGTAGATATTCACATTTATTGGGAGGAAGAGAGAGCCTTCCTTCTCAGGATTGCTCAATGTTGTCTTGGTGAGGCAAAGTCTGGGCCAAGGCTACCCAGACCCGCTGACGGGCAACTAAAAGAAGATGTGAAAGTGAATTCATGGAGATATTGAGTGTAAGTAGAAGTGAATGATCATGCATGAAAATAGTGAATGAAAGATTCAAAAAATAGAACAACATGCATGTGGGTGAAGCGTTCAAAAAAATCAAGAAAACAACACTCACACAAGTCAAAACACAAAAAGCGACAGAAATGCTGCAAAAGACAAGTTGAGTCCACTTAACCGTGAATGGTTGATCTTGATGTGTCAAAGAGTCCTAGATGTACTGTGAGATGTCAGAGCTCTAATATCGATGTGAAGAAATGAGCTATGAAGTGTCGAATAAATAAGTTTGAAGCTCATGACGCGCATGCCACAAATCTAGGAAAAAGCAACACTTGGAGGAACGATTCTAAAACAATCTTTGCATGTAATCTCCAGATGTTAAACATAGCTCCCTGAATCAAGGGATTCTTTTTTCATGTTGCTTTTTCTATTCTGGGAAAAAGCAGCCCATGCATGCAAGTCAAATTTCTTTGGTCCCGAGTGGAACTGGTCAACCCAATTGCACATGCAAGAGCATACTCAACTGCTGGGAAAAAATGTGCATTTCTGGGAGGGAGCTAGGCTGGCTACCTAGGAGATTTCTACAATCCCTAGACAAAACAGCTGACTGTTGCCTAGGATTTCGCAATTCTTGGGCTAAGTAGCCCTACTAGGAGGAATTGTCTAATTTTCTAGATGAAGCTTGACTAGCAAATTTGTGCAATTATGGAGCCCAGAAAGCTTCTAGACAGTATTGCGCAATTTCTTAAGGGAGATGCTCAGCATGCAGCTAGACCAAGTCTAGAGAAACAACCTATGAGGGAAATGTAACAAGATTTGATCAACATGTTGTCATTGTGCAAGAAAATCATGGAGGCTTGTGTACTTGATGAAGCAAGACATGGTGTTGTGAAAGGTTGGTAGGGAGGCTCCAAAACAATGCTAAGGCAAAATTTTGGAGGGTGGTTGTAGCCGCTACAACAGGTACATAATGATTCTTATCAATAGTGAGGATGCTTATGTTGTTGAAGTATTTAAATGATGCATCATGCTAAGTTGCAGTCATCAATTAACTATGATGAAATCACAAATGATACTTTGCTTGAGCCACTTAGCTGTTTTGATGCTTCTTATCAGATTTGTGGATGACTCTTTTGATGATGCATATAGTTATTTTTCTTACATGGTGATCTTCATAAGTACAAGGAGAAGAACAAAGCTTGAGTACACATCTTTATTATTTGATGATGTTAAGTGTCACTCATTTTTGTTATGTTGCTGCCATAATGCCTTCAAAGATGCATAAATTCGATATGGTGCAGTTATGGATGAGGATTCCTATAGTTCCTGGCTCTCACATGGTATATTGTTCGAAGATTGTTGCACTTGATGGTATCAAGAAAGTTTGACAAATGACTGTGAGCTCATGGTCTTCCTTTCACATTGATGAGAAGATAGATATATATTTCTATCGCTATGGTGGATACATGGATGATTACTTAAGTTTTGATGTTGGCGTAAAACATCCTCTTATATGAAGAAAATTGGCCAAGAGAATGGTGTTATTGCAGGTTTCATGAAGACATGGCTATTTGGAGACATGGCTTACTTAGTCACATAATGATGATGACTTCTTACTTTATGATGATAGGTTTGATACTCACATATATTTATTATCATGGTTGATATTTATCAGATGTGGGATGTTAGAAAACTCCTTAGTGATGATTCATGGTTGATATTTTGAGGTTTGTTAAAAATAACATGCAATTACTGCTACGATGATTTGATGATGATGTTGTGGTCATGGATGATGACATGGTTCTTTCACATATATATGATATGATGTGAATGGTTTTGTATTACTACTTGGAGATATGACATATGCTTAGTTGATTCATGGAAGGCTATGTTAAGGCTTTTTCTACTAAGGAAATGGAGCAAGTTGATCTTGATAAGCTCAAGAGGATGAGTTGTTATCTATATGCAGCATAAATAGTCATAGGTTGATGATATTAAATCTACATTGACTTATCTTGCGAACTGATATAGGTTGTTGTTCTTGATGTTGTTGACATATGCTTATGGTGCAGATCATATATGGTGTATGATAGTTGCTAATAACTATCATGATCTTGTTTAGGTCTTTTGTCTTTGTTATAAATGTCATGTATATCATTTGATGAAAAGGTCATTGTGTAATAATATGTCTCTTTCTATCATAGTCTATTAGGGAAGAGTCCTTTTGGACACATGACGTAATTTGTATCCCCACTATGCATGGGAAGGATGATGTAATAATTGCAATTTTCAATCATGTATGAACATTTTATGTATCCCCACTTGGTTGGGATATTGATGTAAGTATGGTATCGAATGTGATAGGAAGGTAATACTAAGTTAATTCATAGATTCATGTACTTCATTTTTCACCCGTCAGAGATTTCAACATGTGCCCAGGGGAAGCATGATCAAAGATTATGGCATGTGCTCAGGGGGAGTTTGATCAGAGAATCCAGCATGTGCCTAGGGGGGGCATGATCATTGTTCATATTCAATAGTTCAAATATGGAAGTCTTCATTTAACATTGGTCATCCCTTTTCCCTTGATGTCAAAGGGGGAGATTAGCTTGGTGTTTGGAGAGTAGCTTGATGTTTTGAAAAACTCGGTGCTTGTCTTGATGTTATTTACAGGTTGTGGTGACCAAATACCAAAGTGGTTGCCATCAAGTCCAAAGGGGGAGATTTTTGGAATTATGATGCATATGTTGTCCTTGATGGCAACTCACTTGTAATAGAACAAGTATATGATAACTAAATGAATCTACAAGTCAGATCAGAGGTGGTAGAATGATAGAATAGAATAATGGGTCAAAGGTTTACGAATCAAAATCAGAAGCTTGATACAAGAGATTGTTGGCACTATGGTAGAGGTTTTTTCCTTAATGGAAACTCACATTGTAATAGGTTAATTATGAGGTAACAGAATAATAGAACAGAAGAACAAAATGATGGGTCAAAGGACTACATATCATAATCAAGAAATTGAGGAAAGAGAATGTTTTAAGTTGTATACGTTGTTTAACCTAGTCCATGTCACTTATACACTTGGATACACAGAGTAAAAATGAGTGTATACATATTCACGTAGTTTCGCGGAAGGAAAAGCATGTATGGGATGGAAAATTAAGGTTAAAGAATACCAGGGGTTCCTACCATGGTATTGGCCCATAGTAATGAGAGCGGCAAATAATATTGATCCCGTCAAAGAATACCATATGCATAACTATGGTTTTGACCTGAGGTATTGAAAAAGGCTAAAACTCTATAAGGAGGTGAAGATCAAAGTGTGAGAGTGTGCAAGTCATGAAAATATTATGAAGAGTTAGATCAAAAGAAAATATGCATGTTATGGGTTTTTGATGCTTTGCTTGATCTTAGTATGCACCTAAGTGTTTGATGATGAATGAGATCTAATAGATCTGAAATAATTATGCACTAATGATATATCAGGATCATGAGACCTGCAATGACTTATCATTATATGATATGATAATGGATAGGCTAGATCTGAGTGCTAACGCATGCTTTATCCTTTAAATTTTATGATCTAGGTATATCTAAAGTCTTGAAAAGTTTCAAAGTTATAAGTCATTATTTGTAGATCTATACATAGGTTTGCCTCAGTGAAGACACGTATACATACAGATTTGGAACTTCCAAGTAGCGTATGCAGAAGAAAGGCTTGTTGTTTACAAATGACTAATCTATCTGATCAGATCTACTATTTTATTGTTATTTGTCAATGATGTCTTCATTAGATATGAAGTTAAACTGATTATATAAGGAGATCGATTCTGGTTGACTGATTGATTGAGTAAGAAGGGTGATATTTTCTTCTATCTGTTTAGAGATCTGTAATATGATAGTAGATCTTCAAAATGTCTTTGGTTAGTACAGTTTTTGGTTCATAAGTTTTATGATTCAGTATCTTTAGAGGTATATGCAGGTGGAGCTACAGAAAGTAGTGTATACTCACAGGTTATACTCATTGAAGTAGCATATACACTGACACATGATTTTTGAGGTTACAGTTGGTTCTGGTTGTTGATGAAGTGATCTAAGTTCAGTTCTTTGTACTGGTTATTTGACTGTTCCAGTTGATTGGTTGAATTTTGATTAAGTGTCGGTTGATTAGATTTTGAGTGAATGGTGTTTGGTCAATTTAGTGTGATCTAAATTGCTATTTAGAATGTCAACCCGGGGTTCGTAAACTGACGAAGTGAAGTGTACTATATGTACTAGATAACCATTTCCTTGGGCTTTTGTCGTTTTAAGCTTTTTAGTTTGTTTTTGGATTTTATTTTTCCTTAATGTGTGATGGTGAGAATGAAAGTGAAGTATGGAGTGTGGGCGGTGATGGTTTCTAAACTTGAAAGTGCTTAAAAGAAAGCTTTACAACAACTAAAATGAAATCAATTCTTAAGAGAAAATAAATGCATCAAATAGTGAACTAATGACAATGGCCCAGTATCCTTGCTGCTGAAAATGAAAAGAAAGCAAAAACTTGAAAAACAACTCAAACTTAAAGCAAAGCAGCTAATTCACACTACTTTAACTTTTCAGATCCTTTTCCCTTCGGCTCAATCTACTTGGTGGGAAGTAATCATAAACAAGTTAAGCAATATGATATCTAACTGTTCAAGAAAGTAAATTGCATAAAAGAAACTAATCACACTACTTGAATTCTTCAAATCCTTTACCCTTCAGCTCAATTTACCTTAGGGAAGAAATCATGAATACGTCAAGCAATATGATATCTAGATGTAAATTGCATAAAAGAAATAATCACACTACTTGAACTCTTCTAGTCCTTTACCATTCAGCTCAATCTACTTTATGGAAAGCAACCATGAGTAAGCAATATGACAACTAAATCACACTACAGTTAGTAATGTTCTGATT
>APFE030552049.1:0-11693 GCA_000404065.3 Pinus taeda | reverse complement strand
ATTTCAAAGTCATAACCCAACATCTTTGTGACCCACCTTTGTTGCTCTTCAGAGGATAATCTTTGTTCTAAAAATTATTTAAAGCTATCATGATCTGTTTTTACCTTGAAGTGTCTTCCCATTAGGTAGGGTCGCCATTTCTTAAGTGCATGGAGTATTGCCAACATTTCCTTCTCATAAATAGCTTTGTGTAAAACTTTCCCTTGATTGGACGACTTTCAAAAGCAATGGGTCTTTCATCTTGCATATAAAACACACCAATTCCTTTCCTGAAGCATCACATTCCACATAAAGGTTTTTGTTGAAGTCGGTGTACTAGAAAGGTGATGGCCCACATTGCCTCTTTAAGATGTTCGAAGGCCTTATGTTTGCTTCTGGAGTCCATGAAAATGAATCTTTCTCAATAGTGTTGTTAGAGGTGCTGGCTATTCTCCCTAATTTCTTAACACTTGCAATGAATACCCTATCAACCCAAGAAATCCTCGCAGATGCTTTATGGATGTGGGGATTCTCCATTCCTTAATGGCTTTAATTTTGCTAGGGTCTACCTTAACTCCTTCATGAGATACAATATGACCTAGATATTCCACCTCTTGTACTCCAAAGAAACATTTGGATCTTTTTTGCATATAATTGTTTTTCCTCCAATAGTTGTAGCACCCTGTCAACATGTTCAACATGATCCTTCCAAGACTTGCTGTAGATTAGTATATCATCAAAAAATACTAACACAAATTTTCTAAGGAATGGTTTGAAAATTGAATTCATCAAACCTTGAAATGTTGAAGGTGCATTGGTAAGGTCAAAAGGCATGACCAAAAATTCATAATGACCCTCATGAGTTCTAAATGTTGCTTTGAGAATGTCTTCAAACTTCATTATGATTTGATGATATCCTGAACGAAGATCCAACTTGGTGAAGTAAATTGATCCATGCAATTCATCCAGTAATTCATCAATGACTGGAATGGGAAACTTATCTTTAATAGTGAGCTTGTTGATCTCCCTATAATCCAGACACATGGGCCATGATCCATCCTTCTTGTGCACCAATACTACTGGAGCAGAGAAAGAACTTTGACTCAGTTGAATTATACCAGCCTCTAGCATTTCTGCAACCATACGTTCAATTTCACTCTTTTGGGCATAGGGATATCTGTATGGCCTAATTTTTGGAGGAACACTTCCTGGAATCAGATGAATAGTATGATCATGATCACGCATATGTCGGAGACCTTTGGGAGTCTCAGATAGCTTGGAATGATTATCCAGGACTTTTTGGAGATCTAGGGAAATAGATGATTCCAATGTGGAAACATCTAGCGAACATAATTGTGAAATTACACCTCCTTGTTCCTTTTTTAGAAGCTTTGTCATACCATTAGAGCTGATTATCTTTCTTGGTTTCCTTGAAATACCCCTTAATTCAAATTCCTTTCTTTCGCAAAAAAATTGATGAAAAGTTCTTGAAAATTAAAAGCTATTGCACCGAGGGATTGTAGCCATTGGACGCCTAGTACAAAATCAACACCTCCCATTGCAATGGAAAGCATTGGGTTAGTCAATACATATTCTCCCATGGATAGCTTGATATTATGGCACTTTCCGGAGAAATTTCGTGTTCCTCCATTTGCAATCATCACTTGAAACTCTGGTGCTGGATATAGGAAGCAATTCAATTCTTTTGCTACCTTACAATGAATAAAATTATGGGTGCTTCCTGAACCAATCAACACTATTACCTTTTTCTTCTTGATTTGTCCTTCTATCTTGATAGTTTGAGGAGTGGTAATTCCAACCAATGCATTACAAAATATGGTGGGATTCATTTCTTCTTTATCTAGGCTTAGTTCTTGGAGTATATCCTCTTCTGTTGAGCTTTCTTGCTCCCTTTCTTCTTCCTCTTCACAATCTATGTAGAATAATTTCTTCTCAGCACACTTATGACCTTTAGTGTATGTGCTATCACAACTGTAACAAAGCCCTTTTGCTCTTTTTTCTTCCAATTGTTGTGGTGTCAACCTTATAGGTTGTGGAAGACTAGGGGCAACAACACTTCCGTCTTTATAGTGTGAGTGGTATGCTTCCTGGTTACCATAATTTTGCTCTTTCCATTTTTCTTGCTAACCTGAATGCCTTCTCTAATGAATCAGGTGCCCAAAGGTGAACATCATGTTGGATATTATCCTTTAAAGACCCTATGAACACATCAATCCTATGCTCCTCTGGAATATCTTTTACCCTTATGTTCAATTTTTGGAACTCCTCAATGTGGTCCATTATTGGACCCATTTGTTTAAGACTTATCAATTGGCTAAAAAAAGTGTTGCTTTTTGTATCCTCATAATGTGCTATCAATTATTCCGTAAAAATTGCCCAAGTGATAAATTGTTTACGAGAGCAAAGCTATTGATACCATACAAACTGATTTGGTTCCAAATATAAAGTTTCTATACGTACCTTGTGTGTATTTTTCACATTATTGAGATCGAAAAATTGCTCCATCTGTAATATCCATGTTGCGAGATCCTTGCCATCAGACTTCCTCATATAGATTTTTGGAATATGGTGGGTCTTCGATCCAACATTAGAGTCTATGGAATCATGATTAACATTTCTTTTGTTCTCATCATGAGTTTCCTTTACTACCCTTTCACCCTAAGTGACCCTTTCTTGTAGCAACGTATTCATATTTACCTTCAATTATTCAATGTCTGTCTTCAAATCTATCTTGAAATTTAGCGTCCATGCCATTCATCTTAACTTCCATGCCATCCATATTAGCTTCTACACCTTTCCTTAAACACTCCATCTTAGTTTTTACACCTTTCTTTAAACCATCCATCTTAGCTTCTACATCTTTCCATAAACCATCCATCTTAGATTATGTTGCTTTTTGTGCAAGTGACACTTGTTGCACTTGTTCTTGTAATTTTGATATGTCATATAGCATTTCTTCCTCTTCTTCACGAGTCATGCTAGAGCTTTGAGGTTCCTTAATAGGTGTTTTCATTTTCTTTCCTCGGGGCATCAGCTACCTATAATAATTCTCTACTAGCCCTTTGAATTCCTTCAAAATAAATTTTCAAACCAATCTTAAGCAAAAATTTAAAAGAATCTACACACCCTTTTTTTCACTTTGTAGGAGCTCGATATTGCCTCTGATGTATCACTGTACTTTCAGAACATCCAATTCTAAAATTGCGACCTATGGTAGCCCTCTGTGTCCTCTTTCCAATGCCACCAGTCTGACCCAAATTGGATTCTCCAAGGAAGATTTATGCGAAATCTCCCACAGTGACTTGATTATAGACTAGTTCAGTAGAACAAACTTGTACGACGTGCCACGAGTCACTGTTTCGACATTTAGCTTTGAAAAATATATAGAAGAAACTATAGTCCGTCCTATTTTTGCACCTTCTTACGAAAGTTCAATCCAATGCTCAGAGAAACAGTTATGACGATTTTCCCCAGGTCAACTGTTTGGAATGTAATTCAGGAGTCTGCAAAAAGACCAACTTCCTCAGATCATATCTCAGCAAATATAGTGCAAAAAGATCTGAAATTTGGACCCGCGATTTACCGCGATGTCTTCTCAAATGGGTTTCTTTTTAAACTTCAGAAACGTTGCAGAAGAAAAGTTATAGCGAAACTTCCATGATGGCCTGTTTGGAGCAGTGAAACCCTAGAATCCAAAGCTCTGATACGAAATGTTATGAAACCAGCTTCAAGAAAGATAGAAAAGATAGATCAATGCCTTAGAATTAGCCTCTTCGAGGGGGAAACCTCCTTTACATTACATAAATGAACAATTATTGGATGATTCAAATGACAAAACCTCCTTTCTATATATAGGAGTCTAAGGAGTCACAATATAAACAAGCTGACCTAACAATAATAATATAAAGCCACAAAAATAACAATAGAGGGATTCTATGGGGCACAGTAATAAGAATATGGGGGCAATAGGGGCACAAAAATATTAATAAGGGGTATAACTACAATAGTAATGGGGTAATCACTAATATTATAGGGACCCAACATCCCTCAAGGTATGCAATACTATTTTCAAGTGCTTTTCATGCTCCTCCTGGTTTTTTGAATAAATCAGTATATCATCAATGAAAATCAACAAAAAATTATCTAAAAATGGCTGAAAAATACTATACATCAGTCTCATAAAAGTAGTTGGAGCATTAGTGAGACCAAAACGCAATACTACGAACTCGTAGTGGCCATAACAAGTGCGACATGTAGTTTTGCAAATGTCTTCCTCCTTTATCCTTATTTGGTGGTAGTCGGACCTTAGGTCAATTTTTGAGAGTACACTTTGTCCCTGCACTTGGTCAAAAACATAATCTATTTGTGGTAAGGGATATTTATTTTTGACAGTCAGTTTATTTAACTGACGATAATCAATGCATAGCCTCAAGGTTCTATCCTTCTTTCGCACAAACAACATGGGGGCTCCCCAAGGGGATACACTGGGGCATATGTATCCTTTATCTAGAAGTTCCTGAAGCTATATTTTGAGTTCTGTTAGCTCAGGAATATTCATATGGTAAGGAGCTCTTGAAACAGGATCCACTCCCGGTATCAATTCAATGGTGAAATCAATTTCATGCTTGGGTGGCAATCCCGGAATGGATTTATGAAATACATTCTTGAAGAACTGGATTACAAAAAAATCTTCCAGGGGGGTCATCTTACTCTTTGAATTGGTATATCCTACTAGAACGACATAAACCTGACAACCCTTCTTAATATATCTTCCCAACTGATTGGCAAAAATAGGGCGTAGCTTAATATTTTTCATGATCCCTTGTATTTATTTTCTTTGTAATAAGATAACTTATAGATTTCTTTTTACAGTCAACTAGGGACCAACGCCCTTCTAGCCAATCCATCCCCATTAGTACATCATAGGAGCCTATAGGGAGCACATTAAGGTTAACATGGATTGACTTTCATGAAATTTTTATAGGACAACATTCTATTTTTGCAGTACTCTCCTTTTCATCCCTGTGGCTAGTTGGCCTAACCAAGGTTTCTTAAACTTGTTGCTTTGCAGCTGGAATTTCACTACGACTTTAGGACTTACATAGCTTAAGCTAGCACTCAGATCAAACAGAACAGAAACATGTTGATCAACAGTCATACATTCACATTCGATCATGTTAGGCTGGTATTCTGCTTGATGATCGTTGAGAGCAATGTTAATTCTAGGCATGCTTCTTGCTATGTCTCCAATTGTGGAGGCCTCTTGCATATTTGAAAGTTGTTATGTTATGGCCTTGTGTGGACAATTTTTATAATAATGGGATTCTCCACATCCCCAACATTGCAGGGGTTGTTTTGGTTGTTGGTCATTTATAGGTTTATCGACTCCCTCTGATTGTCTATTCTCAGTGTAGGTTGTAATTTTTGGCTGGTTCCGTGGGAATTTGCTGAATTTTCTTCATTGAATATTCTTTCCATTAGTGTTCTTTATCGGTCTGCTTGAGGGTAAATTCCCTCCTTTTCTGGTTATTAACCCTTTGAACCCTTCATTCTTCTGCCTCATTTGCTGGTAACAGGTGTGGTCTTTCCGAGCCGCATCATCCATTGTCCTTGGATAGTCAAATTCTATTTTCTCCTTCATAAAATTAGGTAGTCTACTAATAAATTGTTGAATCCTGGCTTTTCCTTCTTGCATATATGGAACGTATCTTAATAAGGAAGTAAATCTCTTCACGTATTCATCCATGGTCAAGGTTCCCAACCTTAATTCATGGAATTCCTTTGCCTTCTCATCATAGTACCACTTCGTTAGATACTTTTTTTTTTGGTAGGTAAGCACCCATGGGGGATTTGAACCAATGACTTATCACAAGGAGTGCATTAATAGTGCACCCATTCACCGTCAATCCAAAGCCCCATGGGCCGCTTCGTTAGATACTTATCCTTGAAATACTTCTGAAATTACTTCCACATAACCTGTTCCCCATCAATATTTCGCACAATATTGATTTCCTCCCACTAGAGGGTGGCCTTACCCCTTAGTTGATAAATTGCTAGCGGAGCTTTAAGTTTCTCGGTGTAGTCATAAATCTGAAAGTACTTGTTCGTGTCGATTAACTAAGCTTCAACTGCTTCTTCAGATTCTCCTTCAAAGAGTGACAATTTTATCTTTTTAAACTCACCCTGTAATTCCATTTTTGGTTTCTTGGTTTTACACTTGTCAGAAACGTTATCTGAATTTCCTTACTCGTCTTCTCCATGGCCTTCAGCTGATTCTGAATTATCTTCACCATGGTGGGTTGTTGGAGTCCATTCCCTATCCTCTTTGCCTAGATCCAGTCCTCGTTGATTTTTTCGGTTAGATAGACTTTTGAGGGTTCTTTCTTGTTCCCTCCTAAGTCGTTCATTGTCCGTCCATAAATTGGTCATCTCTGCATGTAATTGTTGGATTATTTCTAGTATAGTAGCATTGGCTTGGCGAGACTCCTTATTGGCATTATGAATAGGCTTGGCGCTATGACACAGGTATTTTCCTTGATGGAAACTCACTCAGATGACAGATCACAGTTCAGGCTCTTAGAATGAAGGAAAAGAGGTATACGCAGGGTCTCGTTAACCAAGCCGTGTATACACATGGGTTCTTAGACTAAAAGGCGTGTATGTGTATACACGCACTTTCACGCAAGGAAGAGTGCGTACATGTTGAAAAACTTGGTTTTGGTCCTTGGTATTTTGACCCATGGTATTGAGGTATCTTGTCTGAAGTGTTGACCCTAGGTATTTGGTCCAAGGTATTGATTCTAGGTGGTTTTGGACCATGGTATTGAGTAAGGCCTAAGACTATAAAAGGAAGAGGAGATCATTAGGCAAAGGCACTCAAGTATTGAATATCTAATGAAGAGCAAGATCTAGAATACTGGTTATTGGGTTATGGTGCATAGTTGGATCTGAATCAAGGAGGAACCTGAGCGCTTGAAGAAGGATAAGTTCTATTGATGGGTCAAGATCTTAAGGCTTGAAGAGGAGTATCTTTATGTGGTTTTGATCTTTTATTTGAATAATTGGCACATGCCATAATCTGTAAATCTAATGATTTGGGTATAATTGATGTTTGAATGGTTGTAAAGGTTAAATAATATTTTACAGATCTCTACACAGGTTCAGTATAACACAGGTGTGTAGACACGCTGGTTAGGCATTTCAAAATAGCGTATAGGCATGTTTACCTTGAGAAAAGTGCATATGCACGTAGGTTCGACACATCGAAGTAGCGTACTCCTCATTTTATATATTTTAGCTACTTCTGTTTGCTGTTGTAGTGTTCTGGGTTTTGGATTGGGTTCTGGTTACTGTTACTATATTCTAGTTACAACATTCAAGAAAGTGACTGTTTGATTCGGTTTTGGTTGGTCCAAAGGAGATTGGTTGATGTAGATATATTTTATGTTTGATTGATGTTATTGATGGATCTAATCTGAAAATTTATGAAACGTGGTCCCTAGAAGAAAAAGAGAAGGTTGTAGCCTTCTGTAGGTCAGCATCTACGTACTAGTAAACAGATCAGCTAGTAAAAGAGCTAGGGGGTTGTAGCTCCCTTCCAGCTAGTATGAGAGAAGGTTTTAGCCTTCTGCAGGTAGAAGCCTACACATTGGTATAAGGTTGCACCAGTACAAAATTTGTAAAAATAAGTTTCTTATTAAAGAAAGATAGAGATGATTACAACAGGTGGTTTTCACCCACATTGGGTTTCCACCTTATATCTTGTGTTCATATGTGTGATTGCTTGTTTTGTTTACTGCATATGGTTACTGTTTATATGGTTCTAATACACAGATTAAAGATTAACTAAATAAATTATAAGTTTGTAAGGTATACGCTGGTTGCTCTAAACATAGTTGCGTATACACACATGTTTCATTAACAGAAGTTGTGTATATAGATCTATTTACGGAAATGAAATATTGTTAAATTGCTAATACTGATTCACCCCCCCTCTCAGTATTATTTCCAACACTTGGTATCAGAGCCGGTCCTTCAGAAGAAGCTTGATCGCTTGAAGGAAGATCTATTATCATGGGTAGCTACGAAAGAGAGGGATCCATTAGACCACCAATCTTTGATGGGAGTAACTTCGTCTATTGGAAGGTAAGAAACACAAACTATCTTCAATCTATTAGAACAGATGTTTGGGAAATCATGGAAGGAGGATACACATTTCCATCAACAATTCCTACAGATACAGCAAGTAAAAAGCAGTATGAAACAAATGCCAGGGCTGTCAATACATTATTGAGGAGTCTGTCACAATCAGAATTTGTCAAGGTTATGTAGTTCAAAACCACCAAAGAAATATGGGACAAGATCGTTCTAAGCTATGAAGGAGACGATCAGGTAAAACGTGCAAAACTTCAAACTCTCAGAATTCAATATGAAACTCTCAAAATGCACAATGATGAAAGTATAGCTAATTACTTCTTACATATAGATGAGATTGTAAATCACATTAAAAACTTGGGTGAAGACATAAAAGAAGTTACTATAGCTGAAAAGTTCTTAAGATCCTTGTCTTCTAAGTTTGAATCAAAAGTTTTTGCCTTAGAAGAAAAGCAGGATCTTCAGAGTATGACTATGCCACAGCTGCACGAAATCCTAACTGCTATTGAAATGAGAAAAGGAGGTCCATCAGAAATGAGAGAAGTCGCATTCAAGGCTTCAGGAGCAGAAGAGCTCAATGAATCGGGACACATTTCAAAAGGAGAGGAAGAAGCAAACTTTTTCAAGAAACTTCAACGGGGTTTTGGAATATTCAGAGGTAAACTACCTTTCAAATGCTTTGCTTGTGGAAGAGTTGATCATTATGCAACCAAATGTCCTCATAAAGAGAAGCTTGATAAAGCTACAGAACCGACAAAATGGAATAGAAGATAGAATGCAAGTAAGAAGAGCTACTATATGCATGAAGATAGCGATGGTTTATCAAATAGTGATGAAGATGAACATGGTAATGATTATAGACTTCTGATGGCTTTTAAAGATGATGTTTTCTTGGATGCTTTAGATGAAGATGGTCTCTATGAAGAAATTTCTAAACTTAAAATCTATTTAGAAGAAAAAAGTATAATTATAGATACTCTAACATTCCAACTTGCTGAAAGGGAAAAACAAAATGAAAAGTTAGAATGTGAAATTGTGAGTCTAAGAAAAGATATTGAGAAAACAAAAGCTCTGAAACCCAGAACATATACGCTACTTCAGTTAGATAAAACCGCGTATATATGCAACTACAGATAAGGAAATCCACGTATACCATACAGACTTATAATTTAAAATATTCTACAGATGTTGATCATTAATCTGTGCATCAGGATCATATAAACAGTAACCAGGAACAAAAAAATAGAGCAGAAGACAATCACACACAAGAACACAAGATATAAGGTGGAAACCCAATGTGGGTGAAAAACCACCTGCTGCAATATGTCTCTATCTTTTCAATTAGAAACTTCTTTTTACAATGATTCTGTACTGGTGCAGTCCTTTACCAGTACGCAGGCTACTACCTGCAGAGAGCTACAACCCTCTCTTGTTTTCCAGCTTCTCCTGGAAGGGAGCTACAACTCCCTTAGTTCTTGTACTAGTTGAGATACTAGTACATAGGCTACTACCTGCAGAAGACTACAACCTTCTCTTCCTTCCAGGGACCACGTTTCATAAATTTTCAGGCTGGATCCACAAATAACATCAATCAAACATCAAGAATTTCTACATCAACCAATCACCTTTTCATCAATCAAAACTGAGTCAAAATAAACACTTCTTTGACGACTGTACCCAGATCATAATAACAGTAATCACACCCCACTTCTGAACCCAGAACACTGTAGCAATAAACAGAAGCCTCTAGAACATAAATCAAGAGATGCATGCTACTTCACTATTCAGAAACCTGCGTATAGATCTATGAATTCATTCTTTCAAATATTCAGATATTAGTTAACCGAGATTATCATATTTATAGATCAAGCATGCGCCACATATCACAGATCAAAATCATATAGAGATAGGACTATTCTAGCTTTAATATTTTGACCCATCAATAGAACTTTTCCTTCTCCTTGCGCTCAGGTTGCTTCTTCATTCAGATCCAGATCTACACCATAACCCAATCATAGTATTCTAGATCTAGCACTTTATCAGATATTCAATAATTTAGAAGATGCCTTGCCAAATGATCTCCTTCCTCTTTTATAGCCTTAGGCATTTCACAATACCACAGACCAAATACCATAACAATTCAATACCATGGACCCAATACCTGGGATCAAAACTTTTGAATGCAATCCCATGGACCAAAACCATAGGATCAAAAACTGTCGGACTAATACCATGAACCAACCATAAGATTTCCCATGTGCATGCACTTTTCTCTGCATGAAAGTGCGTGAACTTTTCTCTGCATGAAAGTGCGTGAAATTTTCTCTGTGTGAAAGGAACTTTTCTCTACATGAAAGTGCATGAAATTTTCTCTTCATGAAAGGAAATTTTTCTGCATGAAAGTGCGTGAACTTTTCTCTGCGTGTAAGTATGTGAACGTTTCTCTGCGTGAAAGTCTGTGAACCAGAAAATAACTTTGCTACACTATAATTTATCATCTAAGATGAGTGGGTTGCCATCAAGTACAACATATGTATAATAATGCAAACAATCTCCCCCTTTGGACTTGATGGCAACAAGAGCCAATCAATCTCCCCCTTTGACATCAAGGGCAAAGGGGTGGACTACCATACTCCCCTTGAGTACCTGCTGAAAACTCTGAATGAGCTCCCCCTTTGTATATGCTCTGTGCTGAAATGTTGTCTGCAAAAAGATGTTCTATAAGAAAGAACATGACTCCATACATTATAAGTAACCTTCCTATCATCAAGACTCATACATACATCCGTCTCCCATCCAAGTGGGAATACACAAGATAGAAAAAACTCATTCATCCTACGCATAGTGGGGAAACCAAAATAGGTCGTTACATGACCTTGATATGAAAATAAGTACATGACATAGAGACAAGAACAACTATCAGCAGATTCAACCTTCAGACCAACACACATTGATCTACTCCACTAGAAAACTCTTGAGAAATCAAACCAAGGACTGCTAAGATAATGCCAACAATGCATCATTAGAAGAATATATGCTCCCCCTGAACCTGTGCCCGATGATCTATGATAGACCCATTCGACCCACATAGACCAACAAATGTACGTGTATCCACCTGCGTACAACAGACAAGATTCAACAGCAGGATGATGCATCAACAACCCCCAACTTTTGTCTGAGGTATTCAAATGTCTCCCTAGGCAATGGTTTGGTGAGTATATCAACAACTTGTTCCTTGGAGGGAACATACTCCAATTTGACCTTTTGTTCCAACGCTTGTTCCCGGAGAAAATGATACTTTATTGGCATGTGCTTGGTCTTTGAATGCATGACTAGGTTCTTTGAAATTTTGATTGCACTTGTATTATCACATAAGATGGAGATATGTGGAGTACAAGTGATTTGAAAATCCTGTAAAGTTTGCATCATCCAAAGGAGTTGTGTGCAACAAGATGCAACAGCCACATATTCTGCTTCAGCTGTAGATAAAGCAATCGAACTCTGTTTCTTGCTGAACCAAGATACTAATCTGGAACCCA
>APFE030552044.1:2387-16000 GCA_000404065.3 Pinus taeda | reverse complement strand
TCACCTTCCCAATGTACAGGGTGCGATGCATACTGTTTTTCTCCTCTATAGGGTGCGATGGTCAGGAATGGACAAATGCAGGGACCAAAATGCGAGGTGGAAGATCATGGAATCTTCCAGAAGCTTCCCCTCTGACACTTGCCACTCCATTTTCTTCGACCAGGGATGAGTAAAAGATCTTCATTCTCCAAGTGGAAGCAGGAACTATCAGAGAGAAGACACTAATCAAGATCCCAAAAGATGACTCACCTCTCTATAATCATCTATATATGGATCCCCCATCACAGAGATCCAGAGGCTGGAATTTTGTATCTTATAGAGAAGTGTTGTTGGTATTCTAGTGTACATTCATAGTGTTGGGTGATCTAGATTTGCTTGAGGTGAAAGAAGGGCTTCTTAGCTGGAGGATGATGCTGGGTCAGAGCTGCTCATGGTTGTAATCCTCTTTCTATGTTTATCTTAATAAAGCTATTCTTGTTTCCTTCCATGTCCTGGTGTACTTGTTTATATATGCTTGTATATGGTTAATGTACATATGATCCTACATTATTTGTGAATTTAGATCCTTGTTTCTTGCATAGTAGTATGTTGCTGTGATTCTATAGGTCCCTTTTGAAGCTAAGCAGACAAAGAGCAAGCATCAAAACTCTATCAAGAAGGAGAGGGAATCAAGCGCAAGACTCAGGTTGGCCCTGTTGGTTCTCCTCTCATCTATTTTCATAAAAGGAATCAACTGTAAACTTTGATTGTTTGTTTCTAAGATAGCCACACATCTTAGTGGGAATAGCAGCATCCGTGTGGACACTATCCCCGTATAATAGTGAGCCATCAACTTTATACTTTTTCTTGTAGACCCACTTGCATCCAATTGGTTTGGTTCCCAATGGAGGATCAACCAGCTTCCAAGTGCCATTCTTTATCAAGGCATCATACTCCTTTTGCATTGCTTTTTTTCATTCATCATGGGAAGCAACTTCTTTGAAGGAAGTTGGTTCAAAATCTGTAGACAAATTCAATTCACAATCATAAGAAACATCCATATCAACAGGTGAATCAGATTCATCTACATCACCTCCATTTTGTCAGGTTGAATTTCTAGTTCCTGTCTTTCCAACCTCGTAAGGATGAACACTTTCAAGTGTCTTTGTCAGCCACTTTGGGAGACCTTTCTGAAGTGGTCCAGGCTACTCTATTGATTGAGTTAGGACTGAATCAAGATTGAGTCTCCCATTTCTGTCAATCACATCACTCAAAGTGTCATTCGTTGTTGGAGTTTCATGCTGGGGAGAGAGTGCTTCAGGAGAAGATTCCACAAGTTGATTTAGTATAGGAATCCCCCCTTCAAGATGTGGATTCTGATTATCAAATTCTTGAAATGATTTTGCATTTGCGAATCTATACAAGGAATCAAGTTTTCGCTCAATGACATTGTTAGTTTTGGATGATTCAAGAAATATTACATCTCTAGATACAACAAACTTTTTATTGACTTCATCATATGAGACAGTATGCTTTGGAGGTGTTTGAATACCCCAGGAAGATACACTTACGACTTCTTGCACCAACTTTGTTTCTATGTACCTTTGGTATCAAGGCATAACATGTGGAATGAAAGACTCTGAGATGATTTACCGAAGGAATGTGCCCATACCACGTTTCATAAGGAGTCTTGTTTCTAATAGAATTGGATGGACGTCTATTCTTTACATGTACAACACATAGAACTGCATCAACCCAAAACATCAATTTTACATTTTTGAAAAAAATCATGGAGCGCACCAAATTTAAGATTTTCCTATTCATTCTTTTAGGTACTCCGTTCTATTGGGGATTATAAGGCACATTTATTTGATGTTTGATCCCATGTTGGCGAAGATAGTTTCCAAATTCATTTGAAGTGTATTCTTTTCCATTATCAATGCAAATACATCCAATATGAGATTGTGCATCATTTTCAATCCATGTATGAAAGTTCTTGAATGTTTAAAAAGCATTAGATTTATTCTTCAATAATTAAACCCAACACATTCTGGTGTAGTCATTAATAAATGTCATCATATATTTATTTCCATTTGTAGAAGGAACATGCATTGGACCACATAAATCTAAATGAATGAGTTCAAGTTTTCTATGTGCTCTGGAATGTGAATCATGAAAAGACTGTTTGCTATGCTTTCCTAATATCTCTATCTTATCTAAAATTATATCGCTAAACCTTCATTTTGTTATTCCGAAAGCAAAACGATCAGGTTTAGATCGAACTTAGATTCTGTTCTACATTAATCTGGCAGTTGACTTGGAATTTGATCATGATCTCCTGCGCTTATCTTAACGAATAGTTTCGAGGGGATAGGAAGGAATCCATGAGGGATCCATCCTCTATTCAGCCGCACCCTTCGCTACTGACCTAGAACTTCGGAACCTTTCAAACAATGGAGACAGCTACAGAAACTTGGATTAGGTGTAGAAGCATACTGATTTGGTAGCTGATTACAAACTTTAACAAAACAATAGGGTATAAAGTTAAATATGAGCACGAAGACATATTATTGCATACATTCATCAAAACCTAGTGGATATAGCTTTATTTAGGTGGTAAATATATACGAATAGAGAGGATAATTAGGAAAAATGGTAGGACAATCTTCACAGGAATAATTTTTTGAAGCCATGAGTTTCAGCTACCAAAGGAGTCCTTGGCTTGAGTCCCATAAGGGGCTTGTCCTGAAAAACTATTATGCATAAGCCGCAAGGCTACATGGTTCTTTGTACCATATTGTATATATAAGGTATGCATTTTCAAGTTTTGTATTCTATAACACAATCTTTTCTTTGAAGTTTATATATGTGATGTCGTAACTTATTGCCTAGTGTTCTTAATTATGTCTACAGAAATTGGAAGACTTCTCCTTTGGGTATTTTTATGGTTGATCTACTGTGACAGGTATTGGTTCTGTTGAGTATGGAGCATGATTGTTTAGAGGTCTTTGTTTCAACCGCATGTATACCCTAGGAATTTTGTACACCCCTCCACATAGGGGGGCCGATCCTCCCTCGGCTGGGGGGTCCGGGGGAAACTCCCCCGAAGCTAAAAACAGATGTAAAATTGCCTTGTAAAAGTATGGTAATTTCTAGTCAATCTGGGTCGTTCATTAGGTGGATGATCTGAAGGTAGAACTTATGTTTAGTTTAGGGTTTTTTTCCCTAGAAGGCAACCCCTCTCTTTGTATGAGGGCATTGTATTGAGTCTATGTAATATATGTGTATTCTCCGAGCGAGAAGCAGAGAGGTGAGGCTGTGAGAGAAAACATAGGATATTACAACGGATCTGTTGTAGGTTGTGTCTCTTCATTTTGTTGGATAATAGAAAGGAAGGATTGGCTGTTTGGGGTGGACATATCCCAAATATGGTGAACCACGTATATATGTGTCTCTCTTGTTTTATGCATTTTCTGTGTTTATATTTCTGCAATATTTTATGTGTTCCATTGCTCCGTAATATATAATTTTCTAACAGGTTCTTGAAACTGGAATATAGGTTAGTTTTTTCACCTGCATTGTGAATTTACCATTTCCTTTTCATTTTGGCCTTAGGATCGACCCCATCAAGATGTGACAGAAAACCTTCTCATTACTTAGAAGTGTCATAACTTGTGTGGTAGAGCCTACCTTATCATGGGCGCCCTAGATAGTACCTTGTTTTCACTTGGCACCCATGCTAAACCTTTGTTCTTAGGCTCAAGAGTCCTCTTTAGTGCTGCCATGACTTTGTGATGAAGCCTCATTTCTCTTCTTCGTCGCTACTTTTCTTGCTTTACACCCTAGATGATCCCATGTGTTAAGTTGTATCTCTACATTGCATATTGACTACTTGTATCCTTTTGACCTTAAGACGACTTCATTTGGACTCATGTATAAGCCATTTTTGACCATGACATTTTTGCAAGTTCAAAACCATGCATTCATTTGCATCTACGACTTGACACCTTACATCCATGGAAAGAACATCCCTTTGACTGTCGACGACCAGTTTCACCACCTTGCATTGAGCATAGTAATGTTCTAGTCCCAAGAACTAGTGCATCTGTTTTTAGACACTTGTTCTTTCCACTGTACTATATGAATTCTTTTATTATTTTTTAGGCTTTAAATATGAAAAAGAAAAAAAAATTATATATTCCAAAAAGAGTGGGAATGGTACATTTACTTCCATACTTGATGGCAGCAAGAGTTAGTTATGCCGCCCTTGAAAAAGGCACTCAATTTTTTTTCCTCCATTTGGGATGGGACTTAGGTTGACTTTAGGAGAGCCATAATCTTGTTATTGAGTCATTCCTCTGGATGGTTATCTCTTCCAATCATATGGGGAGTTTATTAATGCCTCCTACATTGAAAACTTATACAAAGTTATTTTATGTTGCTATATAGTCACATATGAGTCATGGTTTTGTTCAAGGGAAGTCAACCAGTGCCAGCCATCTGTGGTGTCTCTTGACTCAATTTCAGTCTGCCATACCTAGTTTGTTGGAGTTATCTCCAATATCACATCAGGTATTTTGTCCTTTGCTCGTGTTGATTAAGAAGGTCTTCATTGAATTCTTTCTAGTGAGTCTTCCCTTATCGACTCCGACAAATTTCTCTGAGAGTAGGCCTAGAGTTGCACCCTGGCCCTATTTACATCATTGATAGGTGACTTTGTGCTCAACATTGATCAATAGCATGGGTCTTTGACTGAGTGGTTTCCCTTCTATTTGGCCTCAGCTTACATTATCACATATTGGTATTCGTGCAATACCTTGGTTTCCAGTTGATCCTATTGGTGGATTCCTTGCCTCTGTGTCAGCTTTCATTATTGGTTGGTTCAAAGGGTTTCTATCGTGCGCTAGCCACATCTTATGTACATCAAAAATGTACTTTAGAATGGTTACTTAATCTCTTTTAGTTCGAGTTCTTCCAAATTATTTGCTTGCGGGTTACACTCGCACTAGTTGATGTAGGATGCCTTAATGATTTCCTTTCAGCTGATCTTTTCCCATCGAATTCAACTCATTGCTTTGGGAATAAGATCTAGAGTCCTTTTTTCAGTACCTTAGGGTTGCAGTCTTTAGTGGAAGACTCCTTTGCTATATAAAGTGAGAATACATCAATGTTTTCAAATTGATAGATTCTCTCAAGTGTTCAACTTCAATACATTTATTCACACATGTTAGATTGTATTGGGGTACCTTGACTTTCATCATCATTATCGGTGAGTTGTCTCATGTTTGTTAATGGTATACATCAATGACTGGTAATCAAACGATTTCTCACATGGTCGAATTCAACTCATTTATTTCCATCATGTAGAAATGTACCATCTGTGGTCGGTGAAGACCTCGGGTTGTGTCAGCATCCTGGTTTGCTTGCTAGTCCTTTCAGTGTTCTACCGCTAGTCACCCTTACAAGTTGTAGTTCTTTTAAGCAACATTCTATATGTTGGCACCCAAGTTTCGTGTAGTATCACTATTCCACCTATATGATATGGTACTATTATGAGGATCAGTTATGCAATATCAGTGATCAAACATTCTTCGAGCATCATTGATCAATTCTTATATATGTGATATTGAGACATAGCTCTGTTGTAGTCCTTTGCAGTATGATTAGACGATCCACTATGTATTCTCCAGTCTTCTTTGTACACTTATGTATACATGATGGATACTCTTTGTAATTGATCAATGAGCATTATTTATTATCTCTAAGCATGGGTATGCCTGCCTCAGACATGAGTCTTCTTTCTTATTCCTTTTATAGGTATTCAGTTGGCCGGAATCTAGTGATCTCCCCGCAAGTTCTCAAATGATCTCTCTTTGTACTTAATACATTTCGGCCATCATGTACCCCTTCTGACCTCATATATTAGGGGGAATCTATTATATCATTATTTAGCACTCTTGTAGTTTTGATGCTCTTATATGGCCTTAGGCAACCCTTTCCCATTTAGACTTGGTCATTTATTAAAAAACATTTTTTTAAATTCCATATGCGACTTTTCCCTTATAAAAGCACGTGTACACGCGGGTACCATAATACCAAACCCATGTACATAATTTCAAATAAGAAAAAAGATAAATAATTTCCTATTTCTTGAGCGGGGTTTATGGGGTTCACTGAAATCCCACCTACATGATCCCGTGGCCTAACTGGATCAACTGATTTCTGGTGGTATTTATACACCTCATGGGAAGGTCGAAAACATAGAAGGAGATAGGATATTGACATTATAGTCCTTTTGTCCCCAGATCAAGTCTGGTTTTCCCTATGCCTCCTAGACTCCCAGTCATAGGAAACCTCTTTTTCCTTGGAGAGATGTTCATATTCCCTTATATGACATCCTTTTGCACATATTTAGGTGATCTTTGAGGCTTGGGATGGATGGATCCAAAGGAAGGTTCGTTGGTGCCGCATGGTCAGATTAGGTTGTATTCTTCCACTCTTATTTGCTACTGTTATTAAGGAAATAGGTACATATTTAATGGCTTGGAGAAGTATGAGGGCACCCTACAATCCCGCATCCTGCAAGTCACCAGTCTTGTAGTCACATCAAACTCCAAAATTTGCGGGGGCCGATATTGCGATATAGTGTGAAATCACGAGGGGAGGGCCGAAAAGTTTAACAAAGGAAATGCAAAACCAAACAAGTGTGGAAAAGCCCCCCCTTTCTCTCTCCTCCATGTGGTGAAACCCCACATCTCGATCACCCCACAATCTCGCATCTTGGTGACCCCGCACTCTCGCATCTCGACGACCCCGCAATCCCGCATCACAGCAACCCTGCAGTTCCCCATCTCGATGACCTCGCAGTCCTGCATCTCAGTGACCCTGTAGTCTCATAGTCACAATAGGCTCCACATATCGTAGTCCCACCTATCGGCATACTAGCATATCCAAGGATTTCCACTCTAAAAACCTTGCGGGGGTCGATTATGCGATGTAGTGTAACATTGTCGGGGGAGGCCGAAAATAATTAACAAAGGAAATGAGGAACAAAACATGAATCGCCCACCCCTTTCTCTCTCTTCCACATGGAAGTATCTGATGAGCACCAATATTGTAGCAAGATTGCTGCAACTCTTGGGCTACCAGCTTCACTTTATCAACCCGGGGTTCATACAAACTTGGAGATGACATTGTTGTATACACAAGTAAAAGTGATGGTTTTGCCTTTTATCACTGTTCCGATGGTGAGAGACCACTAGGGTTTTCAAGCTAGACTTCTATGGATTCATAAGAAGCTTGGTTCCTTGATGAAAGAAATAGAAATCTACTCTAAGAGAGAGTTGATCTACTGTATTAATGAAAAAGATTCAAATTCAATGTTAAGGCACACCATTTCCTAATTAACTGCTAAGAGATATGCTTTGCAATAATGCTAAATTAACATGAGCAAAATGCTACTGTCCTAAGCATGGAAGTTAAAAACATCAAACATCACTGTTATGTATGTAAAGGACTATAATAAATCTGTTTTTTCTTTTTATGCTTTTCATGAAAAATCAGTGTGTAAGCTAATCTCTTTTGGTGATGTGGCAAGTGGCTTAGGGATGCTGGTGGATGGCTGGGAGGTTTAGGAGATGTTTGGAAGGTTTGGGAGATCCTTGGGTGGCTTCCTAGAGGTTTTCCCTCAATTTGGCCTCAAAACAGGCCACTACTGGAAAACCTACAGGATGTACTAGAAACCTATAGGATTCCCTGTATTTCTACAGGATGCAGCCGAAATCAAAACGATGGGTGTTGGAGGTGATGGAAGGCTTAGGGAAGGTGGCCAATGGGTGGAATGGAGTGAGAAAAGGCCTAGGATCACTCATAACCCAAAACCAAGTTTAGGAGATGGTTGGATTCACTCAACATGTTGGGTGGAATTTTTATGTAAAATGATGAAATTGGTGAAGGTCTTGATGAAAACAAGGAATGCCTATGGGTGGAGGAAGTTGGAAGGTGGTTGCTTGCTATGATATCTCTTTCTGCTTCTGAAGCACATGCTCTGCATCAAACATGTGTAATTTCCAAAAAGTCATGTAAACAAGAAGAATTTTCATGAGCTAGAAAAGCAGAATTTAATGAACTAACTGTCTACCTTATGCATGAGGAAATTGCTGTATAAAATGGAATCATGGATGAGATCTATTGCAAGAGTGAAAATAAAAGAGATGGAAATAAAATCCTACTTTGCAAAATTGATCAAATGCTGGTTCAAGTACAGTAAACTCTAAATATTATGAAAGAAATGGAAATCTGTCTTTTTGGGGCTGCATAAGGGTCGTTTCCTCAAATCATGATCCTAGAAGGAAGAAGTGAGGCCAAGACACCGACAGATTTGTGGTGCTTCTTTTATCCCTTCTAACATGCTACTGAAGTAAGGCACAAATGGAAGCAAACTAATAAACAATTAATCAAATCTACACTACTTGCAATGAAATACTTCTAAAGACAGTTTAACCACAAACCTATGAAACTAAGCTAAGCATACAAGAAGAGGAGCCTTTGCTACTAGGGTTGGGACCTAACCCAAGATATTTAGCCCTCTGAGTTAACTCAATACTGGATCAAGAAAAAGCTCATTCTTATTACCAAAACAAAAAATTACGTCAAAGTCTTCCACAAGTTTGGAGCTTGAAAATAACTAGAGTTTTTACCACAAAAATTTGAATCCTAATGAGGTTCTAGGTCCCTCTACTTATACAACTAAATTCCCTAATGACTTCCTTAAATTTAGGGAGGCTTGGCTCCCAAACTCGAGATGAACTAACTCTGTATCTATCACTCGCTCGACTGCCTTCTGATCTTCATGACTTGGCTACTTGCACTCCGAGTTGGTGGGATTAATGGCGGATATTCGAATGGGGGGAGGAGTAAACGAGGAGGATTTACCTCCTAAAAATATCTCTCCCTTGTCCCATTTGAGTTTCAAACCTTAGTCTTGCAAAAATTCCTTGATTTTCTCTTCCAGACTTGCATTCAATGCATATTAGTTCACTAGGCATAACATCTCACTTTAACTCATCTCATTAAACAAATATAATAAAAACATGTAATAAGTTGTGAGAAGAGTTGGTTTGAATAATCTAGGAGGTGAATTAAGGCCCATATAATTAACCAATGATGAGGCTCATCAGTATCTTGCACCTCGTAGTCCTGCATATTGGCATATCAACGGGCTCTAAACTCAAATGACCTTGAGGGCCGATTTTGTGATATAGTGTAAAAGCTCAAGAGAAGGATGAAAACTAAATACAAATGAAATTCCTAACAAAAAAAAGGCTAAGTCGCCCCTTTCTCTCTCCTCCATTTGGAGGTACCTTGCATCTCGCAATGTTGCATTATCGACGATCGTAAGAATAGAGGGGTTACTCCCCCAATAACCTTGTAGGATTGCGATATTGTGATTTAGTGCAAAATCACCAGGGAGGACTGAAATTCACTAACAAAAGAAATGCTGGCAAAAACAGGGTCGAGCAAGGATTTTTCTCTCTCCTCCAAGGGGCCATATGATGACCTCTGATTGGTCCTCATAGTAGACATGGCAATTGCCATCATGAGAAACGTGGCAGTACGAATGATGACATGGCAGATGACACATATCACCTAGTTTCAGCGTTTTCATGGGAGAAATGAGGCCATTTTTAGGTGCCACATGTCATCACTCACAGGGTAACATGTGGTAGTGATGACATCACCCCGCAGATCGAGGATCACATTTGTTAAGGAAAAAAACTAAAGGTAAGGTGTCTGCAATTGCAATATGAGGGAATGCCTCTATGATGCAATATGTTTTAGTGGTTCTACCTTAGGAGGATTTCACGTCCAGACTGTCATCCTGCACTATGGAAAAAGGTAAAGGGTCCCCCTCTCCTAAATTGTGATTGCAATGTATTAGGTGGGTCTGATCCCGCAGATCAACAATCACCGGTGTCTAGGGAAAAAGCACGATAAAGTGCCAATATGCGATATTTTGAGGTATAAAGGAAAAAATGCCCGTGCCTGAGAGACTGAGTTGTTACACTGTAATAAAAATCACCCACCGTGTCAAGGCACAGATAGTGCAAGACAGAGGTTTAAAGGGCGTTATGGGTCGACAACTATGGTTTTAAGAGGAACAAATGGTGCATTCGAAGCATGTGATGGGATGATCCAGAACAAGCCCATTGTGACATGGGTTTGGGAGCCAACAGCGAATGAATTAAAGGCAGAAAAGAAAGAAGTGGGTGAAGCAATGCAGGAGGTCATACCTTAAGTAGAAAACCTCCTGCAACAAAGACGATCACAGGATGGGCAAGGAGATCTTTGTATTTTTTACATCTTATGTTTATTTATTTGTTGTACTGCAACGTGCCTCCTATCAACGAGGCTTTTAATTTTGTAATGTTTTGGGCCACATAGTCGTCTTTGACTGAGATAGCTAGTCAACCGAACAACTAAAACTAGGTCAGAGATATTTTGTTGTAATGAATGTTCTTGCTCCCCTATCCAGATAAATAGGGGAAAACAAGACTTAGAAAAGGTTCATAAATTCTATAGAAACGACTACATGCTATTTTCATACTATTTTTCTTTGTAACAAAAATATTTTAGAAATATCAAGGAAACAATGGTGATTCCCCCTTCAAGAATTACAATATGTGTTCCCTCTGTTAAATCTAATTTTATGTTCATATTTCCTCTCTGTATTCATGCAAATTATAGTTTCTAGAAATGTTTCAAGCTTCCTCATAGATTTATTTGTATTGATTTGTGAAAGCACGTGCTTGTAATTGTATCACAGATTCACTTGTCTCAATACTATAGATGCATATACCTGTGTGGGTTATTGAAATCATCTCTTTAAATATGCGGCACATGAATCATAGCATTCTACCCCTCCTTCACCCATTATTTCTGCTTGTAACTCAAATAAATATATAAATCCTTAATGTCTCAAGCTCTATGTGTTAAGTGTAGAATGCTTCAAGCCTTATGCTCTATGTGATGAGTTGATCTTTCTCTTTGTCTTCTCTCATATGCTCGCAAAATCTTATTAAGTTGTAAGCCCTTGAATTACTCGGCCTCTACTCTTTTCATGCATATTTATGAGATCTGAACTTGTAAGGAAGTACTAGTAATTCATGTTATATTTCTTTTGGATAAATGAAACTAACCATCTCCTATATATATATATATATATAGGTATTTATAAAACATAAGTGATGTCTCCAGTTTCCTGTAAATCATTTAAGACACACCAATTTAGATGTGCCCAGGCACTGGTCTTATAAGCAATCCAAGGCTATCTCTGGGAGCTACAACATTACCAACCTGACTCTTCTTACGGTAATTCTTTAGATTTAGAATGTCCAAGTACCTTGTATGGATTATGAATACCTCCCTAGTTAAGAGGGAGTGTTGAAAAGTGTAACTAGGTTCGGTCTTCATAATGACATGCGTAATTGTGATTTTATGTAATTGATGTAAAGAATAAAATAATATTATTTTTGTAATACTTGAATCATGGTTTCATGATCAAGGAATTTTATTTTTAGTTGAAATATCCCATTATGAGATATTAGGTTTGGTCATCAAGTCATTAAGTCTAGTAAAGTCAATGTCAAGGATTGAAGACTCATTGGGCATATAATTCATTGTAATTGTTAACCCTCCAAGACCTTGTCACAATCTCCCCTTGAAGTTGACCTATGGATAAATATAGAAAGGTATGTCAGCCTTACCACCAAGAGAAGTCACATATTTTGGATGCTCAAACCACTATAAATAGGGAAACTCGACCTCACTTGAAGACATAAATCAATCAAGGAAATTAGAACTAAGAAAAGGTGCAAATATCACTAGAGAGAAGACTCATCACCAAGTCCAGGAAAGAGAAAGAGAACTAAACCATTTTCTGATCTATTTTCAGCTGATTCACTCCCCATGTGCGAAGAATTAATTTTGTTCACAATGTGGAAGGAGACGAGTTATTACAGTAACACTTGAAGGTTAAATCAAGTAGAAGATTAAGGTATATCTCAAGCCAATTTTCCAAAGAAGAAACCTCTACCTAGAGCGAAGAGAATCGAGGTTGTAAAGTGGGTCAATCACACATGATAGGGTTTCTAAATCAGTGCCAAGAACTGTAGGTCTGATGTAAGGGACTGCAATCTGAAGGATAGTTGAGCTAGTAGGTGAAGGAAGAAGTTTGGCCATCATTGACTCAAGGAAGAAAAAGTTGAATCAAGAATGCTTGTGACTTGGTCTTGGAGAGTTTATTTTGTCAAAGGTCTTGGTCTTAGTATTTTTCGATTGAAGTCTCTATAAGAAGAAGAATTCATTTGTGTTTTCCTCTCAATTTGGAGACATTTTGGCCCTGGATGATCTCCTACATTCTGTGTCTCTTGTCTCTTTATTGTTTATACTTTAGTAATTGTTTTATGAAGAAGAACACTATAATAAAATAAGTAAAGATCCTAATCCAAAGAAGTAAAAAGCATTCACAAGAAATTATCATTAGAGATAATTCTCCTAATCCTATTGCCCTAGATTTCTTAACACCAAGTATCGGTCTTAGCGATGCTAAACTTCACAAAAACCTTTATTGTGGAATGTGATGCATCAGAAATGGAATTGGTGTTGTTTTAATGCAAGAAGACCCATTGCTTTTGAAATTCATCCAATCAAAGGAAAGTATTTACACAAACCTGTTTATGAGAAGGAAATGTTGGCAATAATACATGCACTAAACAAATGGAGACCTTACCTAATGGGAAGACACTTCAAGGTAAAAATAGATCATTATAGTCTAAAATAATTTTTGGAACAAATATTATCTTCAGAAGAGAAGAAAAAATGGGTCACAATGATGTTGGGTTATGACTTTGAAATAATTTACAAAAAAGGGAAGAAAAATGTGGTTGCAGATGCACTCTCAAGAAAGGTTGAGGATGTGAAGTAATTACTTTATGTCATTTATGTTATCAAACCTAATTGGATAACTGAAGAAAGGGATGAATGGAAAAATGATGAAGAGGTGTGGACACTCATTTAAAAGTTGTAGCAAGACCCCAATACATTTGATACATTTAGCTGGAAAAATGATTCATCATGGTACAAATATCACTTATATCTTTGTAAGAATTCCCAACACAAGAAAAAGATTATTTTGGAATTGCACTCCTCCCCCTTAGGAGGGCACTCAAGATTTTTAAAAACTTACCACAAGGTCAAGAAGGAATTTTTTTTGGGATGGCCTTAAATTTGATATTCAGAAGTTTGTGGCAGAATGTTTGTTTTTCCAACAAAATAAAGTTGAGACAACTAACACCCTAGGTTTGTTACAACCTTTAGTCATTCCGATTCAGAATTGGGAGGAGGTCTCAATGTATTTTATCACAGTTTTACCCAAGTCTAAAGGAAAGAGTGTCATCATAGTTGTAGTTGATAAACTTCCCAAGTATGAACAATTTTGTGCATTATATCATCCTTTTAAAGACAATACTGTTGCTAATGCATTTATGGAAACAATTCAAAAGCTACATGGAAACACAAAGATTATTGTAAGTGACAAAGATCCCATTTTCACTGGAAAATTTTGGACAAAATTA
>APFE030552041.1:0-31296 GCA_000404065.3 Pinus taeda | reverse complement strand
TAACTGCCCTCTTAGGGTAGATCTCTCTGCTTAGTTCTAGCTTTTTGTATTCCCGTGTTTTCTATGGCCCTTTCCTTGTTTATCTCTATGGAGCAAGGTGGATAGCCTTTCACCTTCAGCTCCCTTGCTTTTCTGCTTCGCTTGCATGCAAGCTTGATTGTACTATACTTTTCTAATCTTAATAGAATTAGTCTTTATTCAAAAAAAAAAAAAAAAGTTTTGTTACACTCTCCACGTTCAACCATTCTTCCTTGTCTTCCTTCCTTCATTCCTCGTTAAAATATGAATGTTAGTAAATACAACTCAAGATGCCAATACCCCGACGTGGTTGGTAAGTAACAAAATAAATGGATCTAGTCTATAGTTATATTTTTATTTACTTCCATGTGTAGTTTAAATGACTTGTTAGAATAGAATTTGTGGCTCAACAAGGCTGCAATTTTTGCCTCCTTTTGCGGGTCTCCCATGAGTGGGGAAACAAATGGTTTTGGTCTCTTCTTTTCATGGACTATCCTTTAATTTTACAAGATCTTGACTCTCTACTTTACTTTCTTTTATCCAGTTTCCAAGGTAGTAGGTCAAAGACAACAATTTTACCAAAATGATGTAAATATTTTATATTGCAATTCACTATGACAACTTACAAAAAACAATTTGGTAGCCTAGATTTCTTTAGTATATTTTCTTCGGCATTTTATCCATGATGATGATTTTTAGGTACATTGAGTTAGAAATGTACATTTTTACTCTGAGCATCAAATTTTACCTTCTCATCCATGATATACTTGACATATGATAACAGTGCCGAGAAATTGTTCACATACTCATCCATAATTATTTGTCCTAGCTTTAACTCATCTCAAATATAGTTTTTCTAAAATACTTTTTAAATTGATTCTAAGTAATTTTTATCTCATTGATTTTATTCACATGTTTGAAATGGCCTCACCATATAGATGATCTACCATTTATATTAAATATAGTTAGTGAGACACTACCATTCATATTTCTAGAGTAGTTGGAAGTATTTATAAATCCCAAGAAACCAAGACTTGGCTTCTTGATTAGATTTCACCTCACCATCAAACACATGTAGTTTCAATTTTTTGAATTTACCATGAAAGTAATCTTTGGAATGAAATTTCATCCTCCTTCTATGAGAAAAAGATTTTGAACTAATGTTATTGTATTCTTCAAATGTAGTTGATTCTTGATCAACCAATTACAATGGGGGTTTTGTCCCATCATTCTAGATCTAGTCTTTAGTACTATGGACCTTTTTTCAATAACTTTTACCAACATTACTTGAATCCAGTCCTTAATGTATTTTCCTTTAGATTTCTATTAAGTTCTGCAATGGGACAACATTTAAATTATTCCCCTCCAATCCCCCTACAAATATTTGGTTTCTCTTTCATTATTTACCTTGTAATTTTGATTTTATTCCCTTAAACTTCTCATTGTTTCTTCCATATTTGGAGAAATATCAACATTTCCTCTTCCATTAGACTCTATCTTTATCTAATTATTTCCTATGTTCATATCCTTAAATTTTACATAACTTTGATAGTAACAATTGCTCAATTCCAGAAGATTATTTTTTAGCAACTCTCTCTCAACAATAATATCTATGTAACAAGGATAACCTATTGGGTTAGCATAATATCAAAAGTATTATTTCATTTTCTTTTAATCTCATACAATCCTAGTGCCATAACCATATGTCTTGATACCAATTTATAATATATCTTCAATTTGAAAATTAAAAATGATTTGATACCAATTTATAATATATCTTTACTCTGAACATTAAAATTATTGGCCTAACAATTTTTTTTTTTAACAATAATATTTGAATCAATTTTATTATTCTTTCCTAATACATATGGCCCATTTAAATATCATAACAATTATGTTATTTGGTTTTCTCTACTCACATTTTACAATTGTAATAAATAGCCAAATCACAACCAAGTATCAGAACTAATTTATTTTTTAAATATATAAGTAATCATAAACTACGTATTAAGAATGTAACTTCTTATTATTAAGCTTCATTTTTTTCTACCCAAATTATTTTAATGATAAAGATCATTAACAATTAGTGAATTCAACATTGAATTTATAACAATCCTTCAAAATCTATTTTGTTAAAGGATAATTAAAACAGAGAAAAGATTATAAAAAGAAATAAGTTTAAAAATTACATTTGTTTGTTTAAAAAACGTATTTCAACATGATAAATAATGATAAATAGTTTCTAAAAGTAGTCCATGCATCACCGCTACAAATGTTACAATCATAAAGCTACTCCATAAGTTGGGAGTGACCCATATATATTATTTTTTAATATAATTTTATATTTAAGGATGGTGCTCAAATAAATTGCATTTTTTTCATATAATAAATTAATTTGTCAAAATAAATTTAAGACAAAGACCAAAAACTTACCTGTGCCTAAATTTGCGTTGATTACTATATATATAATATATATATTAGAGATATATCAACTGAACTATTCTATAGGATTTTCTCGAATGGAGGCCATGGCACCAACAACAAGGCAGAATAAATTGCTCTTTGGGGTCTCTTGTGGTTCAACAACTTTCTAAATATCCCACACTTGCACATATACAGGGACTCCAAGATCATAATTGATCAAGTTTTGGGAAAGGCCTCCATAAACACTCTGATATTACAAGGATGGCTGAAGAGCATAGAGCTCCTTTGGCAGCTTCAGGGAGACTATACAATCCAACACATAGGCAGATCCTAGAACATGGAAGTAGACAACTTATCAAAAAAAGTACTGCTTGGAGCACCTAGCAAATGGTACTTGGAGATCACTTGGGAGCACAATACATTCGACATGGGAAAATTCCTATTTCCAAGTTAAATCCAAGCATCTCTATTTTCTGCAAAATTTGATTTTTCTCTATCTTTTTTTGTTTATTTGTTTCCTGCATATGTCAAATTTTATTACTACTCCAAATTATACATGCAATTACCCACTGCCCAGGAACTAGTGAAGCATAGCCTCCAAAATTATATGATCTTGTTTTTGATGATCGGTATATAGCTCCAACATGATAGCTTTCACTGCACCCCTAATGAGAGATAAAAAACATGTTTTTTCCAATCATTATCAGAATGATATGTGATGTTTCCTATTCTATACATCCTCCAGTTTATATAATATAAAGTTTTTTTCTCACTGAAAATATATATATTCTTGACATTAAAATGATAATTTCAAGTCTTACTCATACCCTTTTACATATATAATGGATTATTTTAAGTCACACTAAGAACGTTTGACATATATATTTAATGCTTCCGCTACGTGATTCCTTAATATATAGCTACTTCATATAAATCTTTAGAGGAATTTTGAGGCACACGGCAACCATACACAATAAGTATGTCGACGATTAGGATTCAAGGATTATTACGCCGTAAGGCGTTTCCCTCTGAAATGAACTCCCCTAAATGCCTTTCTGTCTTAATGTTAACCCTCAGATCTATTGTTAGACGATTAAACAATTATCTGCCGTCCAATTTAATTAGAAAACATTAAAAAACGAATTTAATTAGAAAACATTAAAAACCGGTTAAAGTAGCCCGCCTGTATGTCTACCCACTTGGTCTGTCGCGTTTGCTGCAGAGGAGGGCCGAGGCAAATGCCTTTGCTGCACGGGAACTCGCCATGGAGCTTGCGAATTGGCTTCAAGGTCAGCCATGGTGGGGGAGGTATGAGGGAAGAGATCATGTTCTGGTTCTGGGCAAGATCTTTTGGGATTTCAGGCGATTTCAGGATGGGGACCATTGGGGAAGCAGGCTGTTACACTTGCCTAAAATGCAGCTGGTTACGAAGCTTCTAATTGAACGCCATCCATGGGGTCTAGGATGGGGACCATTGGGGAAGCAGGTTGTTACACTTGCCTGAAATGCAGCTGGTTATGATCAGGCAGCTGGTTACGAAGCTTCTGATTGAACGCCATCCATGGGGTCTGGGATTGAAGGCATGGAAGGATGTGAAAGTCTATGCGGAGGATGGTTTTAGAACCGAGGACCGCCAGAATGACTCCTGCCCTCAATTGATTACTATGAGTAGTAGGAAATTTTCGGAAGCAAGGAAGATGATGCTTCTCCCCTGTGGATTGAGATTGGGTTCTTCCATAACGTTGGTGGGAAGGCCCAGGGATGCCCACCTGGAAAATGATTCCACGATATCTAGATTGAAGGAGGGGGATCCCCCGGTGTTGATTTCTCAGTTTGCACTTGAACTGCAGGGGTTGAAGGCCGTTGTTGGGGAGGCTCCGCCTAGGATTTTTCACTTTAATTCGAGGTTAAAAGGAGATTGGACTGGAAGACCTGTTGTAGAGCAGAATACGTGTTATAGGATGCAGTGGGGATCTGAGCAGAGGTGTGAGGGCTCGCAAGATGATGAAACAAGTATTTAAGCACTTTTACGGCCTTTATTTTGGAAAAGAATTGAGCTAGGCAAGCGTAGATGCGAGTACGTCAAGCCGTAAATTAAATTTTCTCTCTTTACAGAGACCTGGGTTCAATTCTCTGAGAAAAAGCTACCATGTTAGTGTGTCCAGTGGTCAGTGGCCAATTATGTGCTATCTCATTTTGTTGGCTAAGCCTAGGTAGTTTGTATTTTCTTCATTTCACAACACAAAATGCAAGTCTCGGAAAATTTGTACAGAATAGATACCCTAATCTCATAACTTAGTAGATAGAAGCTCATAATAGACACCTAGGTTCAAGATTCCCTGCGGTAGCTAGAGTCTTGTCGTCAGGAATGTAACTTGAGACCTGCGTCTTGAGAATTCTCTCTTTAGCCTGGATAATAACAACCAACCTTAAAGCACAAAATCCAAACGATAGGCAACATGGTTAACAAAGTCCAACACAGATAGAATTTTATAATAGACACCTAGGTCAAGGATTCCCAGCGGTAGCTAGAATCTTGTTGTCAAGAATGGAACTTGAGACATGCATCCTAAGAATTCTCTCTTTAGCTTGGATAATCACTGCCAACGTTAAAGCACAAAATCCAAGCAACAGCCAGCATGCTTAACAATGTCCAACGCAGGTAGAAGCTGATAATAGACACCCAGTCCAGGATTCCTAGCAGTAGCTAGAGTCTTGTTTTCAAGAATGGAACTTGAGACCTGCATCCTGAGAAGTCTCTCTTAGCCTGGACAGTCATTGCCAACCTTAAAGCATGAAATCCAAACAATAGCCAGCATGGTTAACAATTTCCAACACAGTTGTAGGATTGTGAAAACGGACAACTCCATTGTTAGCCTGGATAATCACTGCTGGCACAAAATCATAATATGGCCTAGGTACAAGAATCCCGACAGTAGCCAAGATGTTACCGTCAAGATTGGAACTTGAAACCTGCACCTAGATAATTTTCCCTTCAACCTGCATATATCACAGGGAATGATCTATTACTCGTATGGTAGATTGTTGCCGCAGTTGCTATACTAGCACAGGCTCTCGAATGCATTTGAAGGGTTTTGTAGATAAACGCTATCATCTCTGTATTTTTCTTACTGTTGAAAAATGAATATTGCGTGGCAGGCACCTCTGGAGTTGCGGGAGCTACATGTTTATGCTCCTCTTTCAATGTTCCCAAAGTCCATTGGACGGATGAAGCACATCGAAAAGATTGTGGTGTACCAAAGTCACACCAGCCTCTCAAGTGAAACAAGCATTTGGGAATTTGGAATAAATCTCATGGTACATCAGTGATCACCAATTTTATAAACTTTACAAATACAAAGAATAATTTTTAGGTTTTCAAAACTCAAAAGCATGGCTGGCCTGCAAAAGAGAATTAATATGACATTTCTGTATGGTACTAATCTCCAAGCTTCATATTTTGTTATGCTATATTGACATCTTAGAAATTCAACAGAATGGTGTGGAGCCAGAATTCTTTATTTATATTATCTATTAGAACGATTTTCAATGGATTCACAGAATGTTCACGTTCGAACTGGATATCCGCATTGCGTGCCCACAGACATATTGTGAAGGGGGAGAGAATGGAGCCTAGATTTTCGCATTATTTGGCTGTGTGATGAGACCATATTATTTTTTCTGAAAAGGTGTTTTCCCATTTTAATGCCAGCCATGTGATATCCTCTCTGCTATCTTTCTCTTTTCAGTTCTTCACGGGATCTACATGCAATTTATAATGAATTGATTCTGAGTCTTATTTTCCAAAGTCATCACATTGAGATTTTTTTGCTAAGTTTTAAACTTGTAATTCATTTTTGGAAAAAATAAAATAAAATCTCCTAATGATCCTTTGAACAGATTTTCCAAGTCCACAGATAACTTGGGATTGCTGGGAGCAAATTAGTACACCGAATGAATAACTTCTTGAAACCAGATTGAATCTTGATATTAATTAACGCCACACCATCAATCCTTCCTCTGGTTGTGAAGATATCTGAGCGGGCTTCGCCTAGATGGGTGGTTTGTCTGCCCCCACCACCCACTAGCCATCATCTGCCCAATAACAACCCATCCACTGCTAAATTTCTATGATTAGCTCTTTCAAATCAGCTACAATTCTTTTGGTTGACAATCCCATCTCTTTCCATCAACCACTTTTGACACGACTGGTCTTGCATCTGCCACTTCTTCATTGCTTTAAACTTCTTGGCTCATAGTTTATGAAGAGTAAAGTAACAACACCCACCACCTTTGACCCAACATATACGTGTTAAAAAGTAGGATAATAGGTTTAACCCAACCTCTATACGATGTTGGGTATGTCTGTATCTGCATGCTATATGAGCTTTTTAAGAAAAAAATTGCAGAACTAGATAGAATAGTATACTCCATAATTGCCATGATAAGCAATGTCAATGAGATGAGATTTAGTTCCATCATTACCCAATTACAGCAACTTCCATCTCAATAAAGCAATTATTGTGGATCTTTGGGTGAAAATTGTATGAATGGTGCTTGACATTGGAATCAAAAGCTGTGGCTGCTCAGTGTTCTATGAAATGGGAGACCACTACACAACAATGGTGGTTTGCAACACCTTTGGATTGGGAAACAGCCAATGGATACTTTGACGTTGTGAGCGAATTGCTTATTTTAGATGGAAATTTTCTTATCATGCTCACATCACTAAGAAGAATAAGAAGGTTTGAAGCTGCGTGGGAGGATAAGGCCACCTCCATTGATGCAGCGAAAGGCCGAGGCCTTGTGGCTAGGGAACTTATGGGTGAGTGTGAAACAAGTGATGGGAACAACCTCATTGATGCAGGGTATGGTGGGTGGTTGCTCTACACTGCTGTTGCTGCAGGGGATGTTGAGTTGGCAAGGTGTCTGTTGAAGAGGAAGCCATTGTTGGTGTTGGGAGAAGGAGAGTATGGAGTTTCTGACATGTTGTATGCGACTGCCAGAAGTAAAAATGCAGGGAGGGCTTTTCCATGATATTAAGTGTCTTGGATGCGATTAGGAGGATGATGCAGCAGTATATGAGTCTTCCCCTTCATTTGAAATGATGAGCAGGGCTGTTCATGCTACTGCTACGAGAGGGAGTGTGGAGATTTTGAGAGAGCTTTTCAAAAAGTGTCATGATGTTGACTGGTACAGGGATAGTCAAGGCTCAACTGCATTGCATTCTGCTGCAAGCAAAGGTCAACTTGAGGAGAGGTCTCAAGATATTAAGTTTAACATTTCGTCTAGCCTGAAACAATATTTTATTATATCAATGAAATGGATTGCTCAATCTGTGAACTTGCCTACGATACGTCTAACCTGTGCCTTATATGAAAGGTCAGGACTATTTTCAAGAGTAGCCACAGTTTGGAAACTACAGGAAGGAGTTTTGGGCATAGAGCATGAAATATTAATATGACTGAAGGACAGTTGTATCTTCTATGACCTGCCACATCTTTTTGCCATTGTTATTTTGCTGCATATTTTCTTGATTCTTTCCATCAACCACTTTTGACATGACTGGTCTTGCATCTGCCACTTCTTCATTGCTTTAAAATTTTTGGCTCATAGTTTATGAAGAGTAAAGTAACAGCATCCACCACCTTTGACCCAACATATACGTGTTAAAAAGTAGGATAATAGGTTTAACCCAACCTCTATACGATGTTGGGTTTGTCTGTATCTGCATGCTATATCAGCTTTTTGAGAAAAAATTTGCAGAACTAGATAGAATAGTATACTCCATAATTGCCATGATAAGCACTGTCAATGGGATGAGATTTAGTTCCATCATTGCCCAATTATAGCAACTTCCATCTCAATAAAGCAATTATTGTGGATCTTTCGGTGAAAATTGTATGAATGGTGCTTGAAATTGGAATCAAAAGCTATGGCTACTCAATGTCCTATGAGATGGGAGACCACTGCACAACACTGGTGGTTTGCAACACCTTTGGATTGGGCAACAACCAACAGATACTTTGATGTTGTGAGAGAATTGCTTAGTTTAGATGGAAATCTTCTTATCATGCTCACATCACTAAGAAGAATCAGAAGGATTGAAGCTGCGTGGGAGGATAAGGCCACCTTCATTGATGCAGCGAAAGGCCGAGGCCTTGTGGCTAGGGAACTTATGGGTGAGTGTGAAACAAGTGATGGGAACAGCCTCATTGATGCAGGGTATGGTGGGTGGTTTCTCTACACTGCTGCTGTTGCAGGGGATGTTGAGTTGGCAAGGTGTCCGTTGAAGAGGAAGCCATTGTTGGTGTTGGGAGAAGGAGAGTATGGAGTTTCTGACATGTTGTATGCGGCTGCCAGAAGTAAAAGTGTTGAAATATTCAGGGAAATCCTTAGGCTTGCCCATGATATCAAGTGTCTTGGATGCGATCAGGAGGACGATGTAGCAGTATATGAATCTTCCCCTTCATTTGAAATGATGAGCAGGGTTGTTCATGTTGCTGCTAGGGGAGGGAGTGTGGAAATTTTGAGAGAGCTTTTCAAAAATTGTCACGATGTTGCCTGGTACAGGGATAGTCAAGGCTCAACTGCATTGCATTCTACTGCAAGCAAAGGTCAACTTGAGGAGAGGTCTCAAGATATTAAGTTTAACATTTCGTCTAGCCTGGAACAGTGTTTTATTATATCAATGAAATGGATTGCTCAATCTGTGAACTTGCCTACGAGCAGTCCAGCCTGTGCCTTATATGAAAGGTCAGGACTATTGTCAAGAGTAGCCACAGTTTGGAAACTATAGGAAATTTTAAGGGAGTTTTGGGCATAGAGCATGAAATATTAAAATGACTGAAGGACAGTTGTATCTTCTATGACCTGCCACATCTTTTTGCCATTGTTATTTTGCTGTATATTTTCTTGATTCCACGTGGTTGATTTTGACTTGGTTTGCTTCAGCTGTGTGTCTCAATAGATTTCAAACTGTAGAGATACTACACTATCAAGGGGAGATGGCAATGAAGTTAAGGGATTTCTATGCTCCTGACACACCATAGGGAATGAATACTATAAAAGATGATCACCTCATTAGGTTTTATGGGTTCGTAGGGTTAATTTAGTCATCTACGTTGTACCAGGTTAGATCCATTTTAAACATGGATCTATCAAGTGTCAAGATGGATGAAATCTTTAGAGGTGTAACCTTTTTAAATTTAATGAAAAGTTTTGTACCTCAAGGGATTTGATCCTTATGAACAGTGGAACACTTGACAAACTCAGCACTAAGATGGATATAGGATAATGTGTGTATGCATATAGACATGTATTTTGCTTTTAATTTATTAATGAGGGATTTTAAATTCTGTTATAATTTTTTTAATATTATATTTGGCCAAACTCAACTCAACTTAGTATTAGACATGAAATTTGAGCATCTCCACCTGGACTGGACTCCTTATGGCTTTGTAATAATATTTTATAAGTCTGTTGGGTCTGTCTGTATCTACATGCTATATTAGCTTTTTGAGAAAAAATTTGCAGAACTAGATAGAATAGTATACTCCATAATTTCCATGATAAGCACTGTCAATGAGATGAGATTTAGTTCCATCATTGCCCAATTACAACAACTTCCATCTCAATAAAGAAATTATTGTGGATCTTTCGGTGAAAATTGTATGAATGGTGCTTGAAATTGGAATCAAAAGCTGTGGCTGCTCAGTGTCCTATGAGATGGGAGACCACTGCACAAAACTGGTGGTTTGCAACACCTTTGGATTGGGCAACAACCAACGGATACTTTGATGTTGTGAGAGAATTGCTTAGTTTAGATGGAAATCTTCTTATCATGCTCACATCACTAAGAAGAATCAGAAGGCTTGAAGCTGCGTGGGAGGATAAGGCCACCTTCATTGATGCAGCGAAAGGCTGAGGCCTTATGGCCAGGGAACTTATGGGTGAGTGTGAAACAAGTGATGGGAATAGCCTCATTGATGTAGGGTATGGTGGGTGGTTGCTCTACACTGCTACTGCCGCAGGGGATGTTGAGTTGGCAAGGTGTCTGTTGAAGAGGAAGCCATTGTTGGTGTTGGGAGAAGGAGAGTATGGAGTTTCTGACATGTTGTATGCGGCTGCTAGAAGTAAAAGTGCTGCAATATTCAGGGAAATCTTGGGCTTGCCCATGATATCAAGTGTCTTGGATGCGATCAGGAGGACGATGCAACAGTATATGAATCTTCCCCTTCATTTGAAATGATGAGCAGGGTTGTTCATGCTGCTGCTAGGGGAGGGAGTGTGGAAATTTTGAGAGAGATTTTCAAAAATTGTCACGATGTTGCCTGGTACAGGGATAGTCAAGGCTCAACTGCATTGCATTCTACTGCAAGCAAAGGTCAACTTGAGGAGAGGTCTCAAGATATTAAGTTTAACATTTCGTCTAGCCTGAAACAGTGTTTTATTATATCAATGAAATGGATTGCTCAATCTGTGAACTTACCTACGAGCAGTCCAACCTGTGCCTTATATGAAAGGTCAGGATTATTGTCAAGAGTAGCCACAGTTTGGAAACTATAGGAAATTTTAAGGGAGTTTTGGGCATAGAGCATGAAATATTAAAATGACTGAAGGACAGTTGTATCTTCTATGACCTGCCACATCTTTTTGCCATTGTTATTTTGCTGCATATTTTCTTGATTCCACGTGGTTGATTTTGACTTGGTTTGCTTCAGCTGCGTGTCTCAACAGATTTCAAACTGTAGAGATACTACACTATCAAGGAGAGATGGCAATGAAGTTAAGGGAATGCTATGCTCCTGACACACCATAGGGAATGAATACTATAAAATATGATCACCTCATTAGGTTTTATGGGTTCATAGGGTTAATTTAGTCATCTACGCTGTACCAGGTTAGATCCATTTTAAACATGGATTTGTCAAGTGTCAAGATGGATGAAATCTTTAGAGGTGTAACCTTTTTAAATTTAATGAAAAGTTTTGTACCTCAAGGGATTTGATCCTTATGAACAGTGGAACACTTGACAAACTCAGCACTAAGATGGATATAGGATAATGTGTGTATTCATACAGACATGTATTTTGCTTTTAATTTATTAATGAGGGATTTTAAATTCTGTTATAATTTTAATATTATATTTGGCCAAACTCAACTCAAGTTAGTATTAGACATGAAAGTTGAGCATCTCCACCTGGACTGGACTCCTTATGGCTTTGTAATAATATTTTATAAGTGGTTCATATTAGTAGGCCTTGGTCTGGATCATAGTTTTAAAACTCGGACTCCGACTCCAACTTGGCCAAGGATCGACTCCAACTCCGACTCCAAAACGATAATGACTCGGCTGGCTCGATTTCAATGACTCTGTCGTTGTAAAAAATATATTAAATATTTATTTTTTTTATAAAAAAACATAATTTTAAAGATTTTAAACATAATTATTTTAAAGATTTTCATTCATGTTTCCAAACACACAGCATTATAATATAGATGGAAGACAACATATGATCAAAGTAGGCTCATGAACCAATCCATTATATCAAAATGGTACCCAATGGCAATACATAGTCAACTGCCATACATGATCAAAGACTCAAAAAAAAAAAAACACATAACCAAGGAGGCTAGAAATTCCCTCTACAACCTCCTGGTGACAGCCCTACTCGAAGATCCTTTTTCAATTCGCTTATAGCAGGATGCATTCTCGTACTGTTCAATCCCTTTACAACATATTATCAGTATCCATGGCATCTGCCTGCTAATGAGAGCTCCTATTCAGTTTACATACCAGAAGAGATTGTTAAAGAAAAGAAGATAAATGTAATAAAGGTTCTGCAGAAGATTCCAAATGAACAAAGGAAGGAAGTGAGAAAGACCATAATCCAGGAAATTATGCCTCGTGTAGTATATGGTGACCCAGGTTCAAGGTTTGATGAATTCCAGGATGCTTTTATGATTTCCTTGGATAATACTTTCTGGAGAACAGAGAAGGCCAATATCTAAATGAAATGAGCCGAGAATGAACCCAATTGGGTCCATGATAATTCCATGTATGTGTTGGCAACATGGTTAGAGAATTCCATATACACTACCTCTCTGCTCCACATACACCACCTCTCTTTTTCTTTTTTGTTTGATCCACAGGGATGTTTTTTATCGCAGGAATTTGAATCTTGAATTTCATTATTAACCGAATATTTCATAATACAGGTATGAATCTTGAATTTCATTATTAATCGAATACTTCATAATACTAGCATGAATATTGAATTTCATTATTAACGGAATACTTCATAATACAGTTATTGCCAATTAAACCGCCCATGTGCTAAGTTATGGAAATATTGTTTTGTACTCGGCATGATTGAACAATCTGGCGTTCCTTGTATTTGTATTTGCAAATGAAACCATTGAAATGGGCGAGACAACTGTCATTAGAAATTGCACGGATGTTTAAAGAGCAGAAATAATGGATTTGCAGAATAAATTCTCATGTATTTATATGGTTTTTCTTAAATTTCAAATATAATAATTTTTTAGAATAGTTAAATTTATCATAATTCAGTTATTGTTGCACGGGATTTATCAATGCAGTGGCAGGGAAAAACACGAAGCCAGGGTTTGAGATACGATGAAGAAAATTCCGATCCCGCCGATGGATTGAAGGTTTGAGTCCATGGGACTCTCAAATTTCCCATCTCACCGCAACAGCCATCACAGCTGCAATTGGACACAAAGCAATTCTCTTGGTTTAGGGTTTCCAACTTTGACTAGGTCTTCAATTCGGGACAGTTTGTACCAAATCTAAGCGGAACTAGCATTTTTACATCCGGGATCGAGCTTCAGTGCCTTACCAAGCAGGCATGATCGAATTTCTGAGGGAATTTGCAATAATTTGAGCTCACTTTCGACCAGTTTTATCCAAAGATTGTAGTGTTTAAGCTATGCAGACTCCAGGCGGTTTCGTTCCTCAGCCGGAGGCTACATTGGAATGGTTACAACAGGAAATGGGGTACAGACCGCACGGCCAATATTTATCTTCCAACAAACCCCTGCGATCCCTGGAAGATATGAAGAAAATATGCAGGGGAAATATGTTACCCGTCTGGAAAAAGGACACGCTTTTGAAGCCTATGAGACCCGAAGAGGGCTCTGAGAGAACGAGATGCAGCTGAGAAAGAGGTAGAAAGACTACGCCACGTCCTTCAGCGACAGAGGAAGGAATTGAAGGGACGGATGCTTGAAGCTTCAGGGAAGAAGCTGAACGCAAAAGAATGTTTGATGAGAAATCAAATTACAGGTACAAATTTAAAATTTATTGTGTTGTTGGTTCATTTTCTAAAATCTGACTAGGTTTCGTTACCTGGTACTATGAGAACGTTACATTATTCAAGTTAGTTTCTTGGTTAAATTCCGTGGCTTCTGAAAAGCCTGTGTATCAAATTAGTTTTGTGGATCTTGCAGCTTGTTTACATTAGCTATTCTGTTAAATATTAGGAATATCCTCGTTTCGAATATGCTAATTAATGTGATAGGTTCAGAAGGGGCTTGACACTGTGCTCTTTTTAAGCTCCTTAATGATAAATACTTATGCTCCAAAATTCCTTATGTAATATATCACAGGGAATGATCTATTACTCATAAGGCAGTGTGTGGCTGAATTTCATTTTGTCAAACAGGAATAATTTCGTGCAATAACATTGAAATAAAGTTTAAATGGATAATATATACTGTGAAGAGCATACGGAACTTTGCTCAAATTTTAAAATTATTTCTAAAGTTTTCATATCGCCTTTTCACTGTTAATTTTTCTTTTTTCTTTTGTATTAGGCATAAGCAGGTAATGCTTTCAATTTGAGAAAAATTTGGGATTTGGCATCTTCAGCTACAACTTATAGTTTTGGAGCATTTTAAGAATTTTTCATGTAACTTCAAATTTATAGTTTTGGAGCATTTTAAGAACTTTTTATGTAACTTCAAATTCCTCAGCAAAATGTTAATATTTTTTGCTTCTTTAGTTTTGGGTGCATTTGAATTTTTTTTCTTCTTTAGTGTTTTTTGCTTATTTAGTTTTTGGGGGTATTTTAAAAACTTTTCAACTAACTTCATTTGCAACATGCTTATTTCTTTTGTTTTATTAATAATTTCAAATACATCAAAATTTTCATATTTTTTACTCCTATAAGATTTGGAATAGATGACCTCTCTCTAGAGAAATATCTTTAACAGTATATCCATTTCAGATTTGAGTAAGTGAGCTTTAACAGTATATCCATTTCATATTTTTTAACAAGGAACCCCTCTCTACAAAAATATTCATTTACTATCAATCCAGAACCCCCTTCCTACAAAAAATATTCATTTACTATCAATCCAAAACCCATAAACAGAAATATCCATTTACCATCAATCCAAGTGACCCCTTTCTCTAGATTTCTCTGGATAAATACCTTAACAATATATCTATTTACTATCAATCCAGAACCCCATAAACACCAAATCAAGATAGTAATTCAATGGACTATTATTATCATTAGAATCACTGATACCAGCTTCTGATTTTACATTATTACCATAGAAAGAAAAATGAACTGTCTTCTCCCTCTACTTGTACCAATGGATTCAAGAATGTGGGATGAAACAAGTACAAAGAGACTTCAAAGATGCAAGACCAAATTTTGTGGTTGGAATTTTGAGATTACAACGGTGGTCTCAACCTCTGACCTTCCGAATGACAATTGACCTTGCCTCTGCTACAAAGCCATTTGATATACCAGTTGTGCCAATATGGGCATAAACGAGAGTTGATACATTTTATTACCAAACTTTCCAGGGGCAAGTGGGATATGTAGTAAATCCCTGTGTAGTACCATTGCTTTTATTTTTGGAATGAACATTTCACAGCATCTATCCAACCATTTACACTTACAATCGAACTATCTATGCTTACAAATGAAAGTAAGCATAACCATGCTCCATATTAACCATAGATTCTACTTGCATGACCTTCATAACCATCAACATACCCATAATCACCTGATTCAGCACCACAACTACCCTTCATAACCATTAGCATACCCATAATCACCTGATTCAGCACCACAACTACCCTTCATAACCATCAGCATACTCATAATCCCCTGATTTAGCACCATAGCTACCCTTCATAACCATGAGCAACCCATAATCACCTAATTCAGCACCATAGCTACCCTTCCTGAAAAACCATGGCAAGAAGATTAAGAATCTTGCATGTAGTTCTTAGCCTTTGCTTTCTTGATTTCAACACCCTTACCATCAAATTCAAGCGGATATCTTCAACAGTTTGGCAAGAAGATTAAGAATCTTGCATGGAGTTCCTAGCCTTTGCTTTCTTGATTTCAACGCCCTTGCCATCAAATTCAAGAGGAGATCTTCAACAGTTTGCTTGCCATTAATATTCACAAATCTAAACCTAGAGACAGAGCAACACTATACTTTTGCATAATTTGTGACTCGGCAACAATTCCATATTTCTAGAAATAATTCTATAAGACTTCAATCATGATAGATGGAGGTAAGTCACCAGTAGACAGTTTCTTTATCTCTGGACCCTTCATCAATTCCATGCTCTCTTGAAATAGAATGCTTAATTTCAACCATTTTTCCATCCAATATAAGTTTGTCTTTCATAACAGCAACATGAAATGATGGATCTAGATTAGTTACAGACCCAAAACCATGAGGGTTCCCTATTCCACAACCTTTCATTATCACATAATCTATTCCCTCCAAATTTCATGATATGAGCCACTGATTTCCCTGTGGCGGTTTCCCAGTGATATCTTAAAGCGTTCACCTCTACTTTCGAGTTCAACCTTTGCGTCAAGGTTGAAACTGCAGAAGAGAGGGCAATACAAATAGCAATGTGGTTATTCTGAAATTTCGGTTTAAAGAATCCATGTAAAAGTGAACTTCTGGTGTTTAATACATCAAGTGGATTTAAAATTTGTCGACAAATGGCAACTCAAACCCTGAACCTGTATCCTACGCACCAATCAGCCATATACGCAGATCAGCCATCCACGTGTCTTCTAATCGGACGACTGTCATTCTTCCTGGGCACTTGGACCATACAAACTTTAATTAGGTTTTAGCGCCCGATATAACAAACCACTTAAGTTCATGAACTCTTCGAATCTGGTATAAAATGTGTACTATATTTGAAACTTCAATTTGCCATTAAATTAATGGGACATGAATTCCCATAAAGGAGTTTAGAAAGGTGAAATTAAGTTGAGATTTCAACTTGTCATTCAATTGATGGACACTGAATATTAAATATAAAATAAATATATAGGAGTAGTGTGTGAGTGTTAGTTTTATAAAGAAGATTCTTTTTATTATTAATAAAAATATTGATAGTTAGTTTCATTTTAAAGGGTTATAAATATGAGTTATAAATACAAGACTTAAAGGGTTGTAAATATTTAAAGGGTTGTAAATATGAGTTATTAATTGTTTTTATGCAAAACTTGATAAATAGTAATTTAGTAATTTCTTTTTAATTGAGTGACTCAAATTCTTGTTTCTTTAGATTGAAGGTAAAGACTCAAATTCTTGTTTCTTTAGATTGAAGGTAAAGCCACTAAAGTGGAAAAAATTGTGATGCCAATAATCAGAGGGATTGTAATAAAAAATTTAATATTCCAAGAAGAGGAGGTAGTAGTAGATTCTAAATAAATTAGCAATGCACACACTACATGGATAATGGATTTCCGCACTTTATGCCTTACGGCGTTTCCTTTGCAACATCTAATGCAAATGCTAGTTGGTAACATATAAGCAACATTTTGCTTAAATTTTATAAATCCAAAATAATTGGGAAAGATGAGTGGATATTATTGCTTAATCAATGATGACAACTTTTCACAAAACACCACAATATTGCCATAGAAAACATATGGTGCATTAGCAATTGGCTTTTTAAACTTTTGATCGAGTATTAAGTGATTTTAAAATTAATACAATCAACTTTTTTTAATATTTATACCAAGAAATTTATTTTTAATATTTATAAGAATACAAATTTATGGACAATTTAATCTGTAATTATATTATTTTATAAATGTGAATTTCAAATTTTAAATCCTTAAAGTCTATTTAAAAATTTTAAATATTTTAAAAATTCTAAAATATTAATTATAATTTCTTAATTACAAATTATATTTTAAACTATATACAAATATATATAAAACAAAATTATTAAATACCTATATTTCTATAATGTAATCATAATCAAAAGGAATAAAAAAATAAAAAATATACTTATTATTTATCAACTAAATTCCAAAGCAACTAATTGAATGTGCATGCTTTGTAGCATAAAAGAAAATTATTCATAAATACCATCGCAAACTAAGGTAGAAGAGAATAAAGACAAAATCTTCGGATACACTATCTTGCACACCCATTCTCTCTTTTACGTCATACAACAGGGGAAGATATTCCCTTTTCTACACTACAAATACCCAAATTTTATGTTCTTCAATGTGTAGAGCAACATTGAGCCTTCATTAATGTTATGCTGTTTGAACAACAATTTTAATGATTAAATTCCAATTATAAGTGAGTGTGTGTTAATTTTGTTTTTTTAATAGCTAAATAATTTTTTAATTGATTATTATGAAATTATTTTGTAATTATTAAATGATTAATTAATTTTTGCACATATGGATTATAAGTAATATTAGTGTAGTTATATAAGTTAAATGGTTGATAAATGTTTATATAAGAGATAGGTTACAATACTTTTGTTATTGAAAGGTCATAGATTCATTCTCTCAACACTCTCAAGATCAATTTTGTGGTTGAGCCAAGCCTACAGGAAGTGATTGCTTAGTGATCCATCCTTGTGGATCTGCCTAGTTTGTACAAATATTTTGTGGACATAGTGGTTAGTGTTTTGTGGACATAGTGGTCAGTGATCTCCCCAACTTCTATGAACCACAACTAATACATGATAAACATCAAAACACTTACGTTATAAATACATCTTACATTGACTAGATTAAAAAAATCACAAAAATTAACTAAATAATAATTTTATTTTAAATTATTAATCATGAAACAAATTAATATGAAAGTTAAACATATATTCATTTTAAAACACATCTAACAATATCCTAAATAATGCAGAATTTATGTCCACTTAATAAATTAATTAAAAGACTATATTGAGATAAATCTTAGACTTTTATATGTGAATACTACTTTTTTCAAAGACAAAAAATTGATCTCTATTATTAGAGAAAGTACATGTGTCTTAGAGATGTGATTCTCTGTAGCTATCCTAAAACTGCGTTCTATTATAAGAGAAAGTACATGTGTTTGGGAGATGTGATTCTCCATAACTATCCTAAAACAAGAAAAAAAACAAAAAACAAAATGAATAAAGTCAATCTGTACACCCTTGAGGTTAGCAGAAAACTAGTACAGGGTTGTTCTTAGAGCCTACAATTCTGCTTTTGCCCAGTGCAAAAAAGATGTGAACATAAGACTTAGCATCTAAAAAAATTAGCACTTACAAATACAACAGAAAGACAAAAAAAACCACAAAAACCAGAGGAAACAGAAAAGACAAAATATCCCAGCAAATAGATGGTTTATTTTATGCGTTAATACTATATATTTAACATATTTAATAAAAGTTAAATCCCTTTCATAATAAAAATTCTAAAAGATATATTTTGAAATAAGCACTCTAAAGACATATTTTGAAATAAACACATGGTAAATATTTTAAAATTTTCGATTTTTATTACAGTTTAAGCCTTTTCAATCATATTTCGGAATTTCTTTGAGGAACGTATGGTCATTAGCGTGTCTTATAAAGTTGCTTTCTTAGATAAATTGGCAAAGGACAATGAAACAACCATCGATCCTTGAATTAAGAAGACCAGAAAACCGGCACAGCTGCATAATCTGAGTGCTAAGTGCGGCTTACAATTTTCTTTATTCATGAGATAGAAAAGTAGAAGCTTTCATGTATGTGTTTTACATATCTACAAAGCCTGCTCGCTGGCTGCCCCGTAATTTACCGTTATTCATTACGCTGTCTGGAAGGGCTTGTACGCTTTTAAAGCTTCAACAATACCCACTATGGATCCACCGGCGGCTAGCAATGAAATAATAAAACAAAATACGCTCAACATTTGCATAACAACCCACCTAGAAGACCAGCGCCGAATCTTATTCTGTGATATATACATGCTCACTGGAAAGTATACTGTCAATGGCCAGAACGCCATTGCGCCCAGAAGCCCCACAATGTTGTTGAAGAATGGAAGCAGCATGGAAATTGATGTGGTGCTCGCGACAAAGGCTGTCCTCCACACCAGCCTGAACAGATTCACCTTATAATAAGCCCCTGGATATCGATACAAAGGTATTGGCACCATGTAGTGATGGTTGATGAAGTCACTGTCTTGCCAAGTTTTGCTGGCCCAGCTTTCAATAAATGCAAACAATGGTTGGCAGAAAATCTGCCAAGGAAAAGACCAACCGTAAAATACGTCAAGAATCGTCACCCATCAATGCCTTAACCACTAAAATCTATTAACCACTCAAAATTCTAAAATATTTTCAAAATCTACGGACCACTTACAATAGATATAATCTATCTAAACTTTAACACTAAGGTTATACTTACTTGATATGCACCGACTAAGTGGATAACAACGGCAGCATTGGCAATGTCAATCAACCAAAAGGGATTGTAAAAACCAAAGCCTGTCAACAGGTTTCCTGGTGCATTGTCACCGAAAGCTGCGTAACCCATGCAGCCACACAGCATGTAGAACACCGTTGTCATTGCCACACCCAATAGCGTTGCTTTTTTCATTGTCTTGTTCTCTGCTGGAGGCGATTTTATTGTGTCCTGAACGTCAATTCAATTGAGTTAGTCCCTCACATTGGTTTCCTTGAAACCACTATGATGGTATTGTAAAGGTATACAGTACCTGAATTTCTATGAGAATCAGGGAATAGGAGTAAGCAAATGCAATGTTCCCCAGAGCTTGGAAAGTATTCCATATTTTCTCAGCTTTAGATACTGTACCAATGGTGGCTCCCGTGAGACTCCCTCTAAAGTGTCCCGCCTCTGTGAAACACATCCAGACGTATTATAGGCAGCACAGAAAGCTGTGATATTTATTAATTTAGACGAAATTTGAAATGCGTTGTGACAGACCTGCTACTTTGGCGATACCGAGGCCAAGTCCAATGGTAGAATAGGTGAACGACATGACCGCAGCCACGACAGAGAGCCACCAGATTTGGTGAAAGTCGGGTATCTGAGAAAGTAGAACCTCTACCACACCGAAGGCTATCAGGTATGGATTTGTGTCCACGTGGCATGGGTAGTCATCTCCATAAGCGCTGAAGCAATTTGACTTCTCAATGGCCCTGCGTTCAACAATGTAATTTAGTCCAAACTAATACAATTGGCTCCCATTTCCACGTCATCAGGAGCAACAATTTATTGATCTACCTAGGCTTAAATTAACTCACGTCATGCTGATAGATGCAGCTATTGTATAGCCAATCGCAGTTCCGAACATATTCGCGTACTGTGTGAAACCGCATATCCACACCTGGAAGCCATCTGGAAAAGAGTGTGGCAAACAAATCAAAATTTTCAAGTTTCTGGAGGGGACATATTGAGTACCAAAGTTACAAACATTTATTTACAGGTGGAAACCATACCTAGATTGGCTCTCACAGCATGAATATAGGTGTAATTTCGTTTTCCAGGAACTGCACCCGGAGACCTGTAGCAGTCTGAAAGCAGGCAAGACGTATAGTATGTGACAAGGGAAAATGAAAGCATGGCTACAGGTCCAGCAATCCATCCTAGCTGAGCTGTTGCCCATGCCAATGAGAGCACTCCGGATCCAATCACTGCTGTAATAATATGCGCACTTGCTGTCCCCAGTGTGCCTGCGAATGCAACATTTTAGCTGCTGCTTCATAAATATATATTTACAAAATTCTGTTAAAATTGGTCATTTTTATCTTGATCGCTGGTTCGAGTTATTTTATTTTGATTGCAAATTCTCAGAATATATTTTGAAATTGAAAAAATAAAAATGATGTTAAAATGATGATGCTAAGTTCTAACACCCAACTAACGTAGAAAACAAAGTTTAGTTTTATGAAGGAAGTGACATCCATATTCAAAATGTGAACTCAACGAAGCGTGCCGATAGCTACCCTGCCAAAATCCGCCATTAAAGCTTTCTTCTTCAGATCAAGAACTCAGGTATACAATTGCGAATTCGTTCTGCCGAATGAGGCTTGAGCAACAGACTGGGTCACAAATAGTATTTGCAGTGAATTATATTCTTAATTAAACGAAGTTGAATAAAATTTATACCTTGGCGTTTGATGCGCCCATCGTCGTCGAAGTTGGAGGGATCTGAAACCTTTCCGCCCTCCAGGCCACTGCCTTCTATTGAAACGTGCACCATGTTGCCTTGCAATTCTACTTGCGAGCAGAAACGAGGAGTTGCGTCATGAATGTGACCCATTTTCATTGCAGACTGTGACTTAAGACTGGCACTGCCCAAGCAGAAACTTCAAAATTGGCTTTTGGATCGTAGCAGCGGGTAGCAGTAATCTCTCAACACAACAAACCCAGAGGCACTTCTATTTTGGGCGCTCAGAGCAGCAGACAACTGACTCTTACTCCAGGAATTTAGGACACAGTTATTTATAGGTGAGCGGCCACACTGTTCTCTCCAGCAAAGGGAGATTGGTCTGAAAAGCTTGGCACTCGATATATCCATCAACACTTGTCATTCCCTCTTTCCCGGTCCACTTTTCACAATAATCATAGACTACTACCAAAACTATGTAATTTAAACAGATAAATATATATCTTAATTTAACATTTTCTATATAAAATATAAAATAAAATTTTGAAGCTAATCTTAAATGTTATTTTAATTTATTGTCTCTTCATAAATAAAATTATCTAACATCTAAACGATAGATTGAAAAACTATACAACTTATCATTAATTATTATATAAATTTGAAATTTCTTATAATTTCTAAATTAATAATATATACATTATTATAAATATTTAATATTAATAAATAAAAATGTATTTTCAAGTTCTATAAGTTTAATTTATCAAAACATAATATAAGATGTATTATAATTAAGTCTACCCGGTGATCAATATTTCATTTAATCAAATGAAATTATAACAAAGTAATTATATCTAAACGAAATTATAAAGAAGTGATTATACCTAAACAAAATTTTAAAAAACTAATTATATCTAAACAAAATTACAGAGATTTAATTATAGGTAATTAGACTGCTCTTAAATCATGCGTCCATTTAAAATATGAGATACAATCATTCATCCCAAAAAAATTATGGAGATACCTGACGGGACTGCTATTAAGACAAGGGGGCTGTGCAACAGCTATTCCCTGCCCTAAGCTGGAGGAACAGGGAGATGTTATGAAACTGGAGAAATGTACAATGTGCAGATCAGTAATAAGTGCATGGAGGTCTTGAGTGCACCAGAAGAAATAGCAAGAAGCTCGCTTAAGCTAAAGTTGTCAAGAAGCCTTTCATATGCAGAAGTATTACTTTAAAGCTACTATAAGAAATCCAAGCTCAATGGCCTCCTTTCATATGCCGAAGTTGAAGTGTTAAGACTTTCCTTTCGCTTCCTTTTTGACATAAGATTGAACTGCTTGAAAAGGAGATTTCTGAGATCTGTTCCACTACAGGGTGAAAACCTGTCAAGACCAATCACAGCATGCAAATATTTGAAACGAGGAAGTTGAGAGTTATATTCCTTACCTGAGGCACAAGAAGCTAGTAAATTGGTGCTTGTCACATCAATGCAGGTTCATGCTTGTGGCATCAATGGAGATACACTAGCAAAGACAGATGTTGTAGATCCGATTAAGCTGTGTGCTATGAACTTGTTTTGCATGATCAAAATAGAAAATTTGATATTGTATAAGTATGATAGTATTCAGCATCTAGCCAACAAAATAAGAGCACAAAACAATAAGCCGAAACCTCACAAGTTCATGGAACCCAAGAAGCTAGTAAATTTGCTTAGAAAGGACACCATGCAAGAGCTTTTACAACAGATTGGTGCTTGTCATATCAATGTGGTTTCGTGCTTGTGATAGCAATGGAGATACACCGGCAAAGACAGATGTTGTAGATCCAATTAAGCTTTATGTTATGAACCATGAAGCTCGTTGCTTGATTCCAAAGTTCAAATTGACAAATTGAATAGCTATAACAAAGATGGTGTTTAGTCATGGAACCTTCACTACAAAAGAACCCTTCTTACAAGAACTTGTAAATTCATAGGGACAAACTGTTGCAACTTGTGAATTCAGAGGGACAACAATTCAAAGGGACAATGTGTTGCAACAATGATGATGTTACAAAGTAATAATAGTAGAGGCAACCGAAATTTACTGGAACTTCCTACTCATCCAATAAGAAATCAAAGACCATAACTCCTCATAATTAATAGGGCTACTTTTATATTTAGTTCTTGTTTCTTTAAGTGAAGGGATGAAAAAAAAGAAAAGAGGACATTCTATTTTTGCATTGATATGAAAACATAAAATTGACTAAGTAATAATTTTTCATAGCTTAGAGGAGCAGTGCAAGTGATCAATATACATCGAGTGGTATGGCTCATGCTTCACTATTCGGGAATCAAGCTTCGGGTCAATTAAAACTCTATTTATGGCTCATGTAATATTGTCAGGGCTTGGATAGGAGTGCTCGAACAATCGCTCATTTGTTCTTGTGTTTCTTGGAACAGGCCTTACCAACCTCTATAAACGTCGAAGGCCAGAGCTAGGGTATTATTCATTGTGTTTTGTGTAATAAAAGGCCAAAGGCCAAGGATAGCTAGGTTCTTTTTCAAGGCCAAAGGCCACTCTTAGGTATTAGAAAAGGCCAACCTGTATTCTCAAGGGCTCAACCCGAGGAAGGATCATTTATAGGGATCATTACTAATGAGAAAAGTCGTTCACCAAACCAATGGCAATGAACTCATCGTCGATCCACACAGATATGCACAAGACACCTGCCCAGGGTGCCAAGACACCAGAAGAGAGAGAAGGGATGGAAGGTGAAAGGTGCAAATAAAATTTGGAATGGTGTCAAAATGAGGGCTATTTAAGGATAGGTTGCACAGTACATAGATTGTTGTATCAAAACCATGAAACAAGTATAAAGGCCAATATGAAATGATCATCAATATATCTGAAACCATTAAGCTAAGACAATAAATGAATATTTATTATTTACAACATCTTGGTATGTATTCTTGTCTACAGAGCTTAGTTGGTTGAGAAGTTAAATTAGGTGCTCCATAGGATAGATAGTTGGTAGATATCTGTGCTTAGATTTCTTTGTTGCTTCTACGAGTAACTACATTAAGAACACGATGATTTTCTAGCATCTTGTCTAGAAGTTTGGTGGCCTCTTGTACATTGTCTACTTTACAGAGACCAGTGATAAGATATTATAGGTTACGGCACTTAGTGAACAGTCCTTGTAAACAGAGTTCCTCACATAATGGGGCAATTCTTGCAATATTTCTCCATGGAAATGACGAGATAAATGTATTTGAAGTCACATCATCGGGGGAAAAGCCTTCAACTAAGATTTGATCCAACAATCAAACAACATGTTGAAACCATGTGTTTCTTACACAAACCAACTATAAGGAGAGAATATGCACTTCCATCAGGAGCACAACCTTGTCCCAGAATTTGAGACATGAGCATCAATTCGTCCTGCACTTGGCCTTTTATCCACAGCTCATGTAACAATGTGGTATAAGTGATAACATTACTGCTTCCAACTTTGACTTCAACTGCTTTGCACAAACAACTCATGTAACACAGACACCAAAAGGCTTGCTTGATATACCATATGGGAACAAGGCTATGAACGTCAGGAAATCCTCATGACCATTTCTACCTATAAGCAAGAACGGTTAAAATATAAGTGAGCCCTCCATAAGGTCATTAGACACATGTAGCAAGATAGAAGTGAGTGCTAGAAGTGATTTGATGCATATATGACACAGTGTCTATTGGATAAACTAGCATAATCATGCTAAAGAACTTTTACAACACAAGAGCTAGGTGATATTTGTACTGTCATAGCATATGACTAACATGGAGGCATAGTTCATCACGATTACTGTCCTATAAATGGAATTTCCAATGGCTTTGTGCATAGAAAAAAATAATTCAATCTCAGTCATAATGCTACAGGTCAGTGAAAGGTGCAAATAAAATTCAGAATGGTGCCAAAATCAGGGGTATTTAAGGATTGCTTGCATGGTACATAGATTGTTGTATCAAAGCCATGAAACAAGTATAAAGGCCAATATGAAATGATCATCAATATATCCCAAACAATTAAGCTAAGACAATAAATGAATATTTATTATTTATAGCATCTTGTGGTCAAAGATAACGCAAATGTAAATTACTTATTAGCCAGCCAATCCAAGTAGTGCTTATAGAGCTTGGTCCTTATTCCTGTATACAGAGCTTAGTTGGTCGAGAAGCTACATTAGTTGGTCCATAGGATAGATAGTTAATAACTTTGCAATTTCTTTTCAGTAAGGAAACATTACATGTTGAGTATCATGCCATCATTCTTTACAGGGACCAATGATGAGCATATTATAGGTTGCGGCACTCAGTGAACTGCCCTTGTGAACAGAGTTACCCACTGAGTGCGCCAATTATTGCAATCTTTCTCATTGGAAATCACAAGATAAATGTATTCAAAGTCACATCATCAAGGGAAAAGCCTTCAGCTAAGATTCGATTTAACAACCAAACAGTGAGCTTGACACAGTAATGAATATGACTGTCATGAATTCTATAGGATATACTATTTCAAATTCTTATAGTGACCGTATGTTTGAAGGTGTTTTCAGTTGTTATGTTGCTAGGCTAGCTAATTGATTGAGAACATAAGATGCGGTAAGAACTTCTTGAAGCTTCTTAAGGGGTTCTATAGATTGGTTGGACAATTTTGTCTAGTTCGTAATGGGTTCCTACTCATTGGTGTTCCCACTTTGTGTCACACTCATTGGATATAGAAACTAATGTTATTAGAAGTAACAGTTGACTTCAGATCTCTACTGATTATAAGAAATTTCTTTGTATTATTTTGACTTACATTGACATTTTGAAAGGTCGTTTATTATTTGTTGTAGGTAAACACTTAAGTAATCCTATAGGCTAAAATTTCATAGCAATGTTCTTCGTGCCAAAGATCCAAGAGTAATACGTAATAACACTGAGGTAATGCCGGGTCACATGATTGCCTCAGACAAACGAGAGAATCAAGTTGTGTGTTGCCTCAATCAAACAAGACAATAAGGAAGTACAAGGAGTTCATGTTGAAGACTTTTAGCTAAAACATGGCATATAGAGGACATATAGAGACTGAGATCTATATCTAAATATTTCCCTTGTGAAAAAGGTGAGACATCTATATCATACAATGCATTGCCTTATTTGGCATTAGCAATTTTATGAAAATGTATGAAGCAACTTTTCTTAAAACAACAATTGCGAAGAGCTCCACCAATCAAGATTTTCTGAGAGGTCAGTTTTAATTATTGTTTCTAAATTTTGGGTGGAATACCGAAGCAATAGTTTTGATACTTGGTAATTTTTTGATAGGTTTTTAATATTTATAAGGCTTAGAAATAGGAACTTCTGATTTAAAACATGAGAGTGACTTAGGGTAGTGAGAATCCAACAATCTTGAAACTATATTTAACATAATGAAATCGTTATAGTGGATCTTCCAGTTTGATAGTCAATATACGAGCCAAATGCAGTTATTGTTGATCCACCAAAAATTGCATATTTATGTTTAACTTGTTCATGTGAGGTGGATCCCCTCTGCTGATTTGCCATGCTGCTGCCATAGGGTGTCTACAATTATAAAGTCAAGCTAATACTAATCCAATTCATATGTATCATATATATGGGGTTTCCTCTTGTGATCCATGGGCCTCCAGTGGACAATATGAAAATACTTTGCCAAGTCTAGATTCCAGTATTGACGACCACAGTAACCAATCTGGCCTGGCAACCCTCGCTACCTTCAATGCACTGAAATCAAGTAGCCTGGTTCAATTTACGTTAAAAAGGAAGACTCAAATATCATACCCATAAAAATAAGCCTTAACATGATCAATAACAAATGAAAATCAAGCCCTGTACGAATATTGTTTTAACCAAAAACTGAAACCCTGCATGCGTGGAAACTCAGCAAGTTACTATGAACACATGCGCATTTCAAATTTGCAAAATACCAAACAAAAAGCATAAAATTGCAAAGGAAGATATTTAAAATCAAAATGGAAAATCTCTACCCCTAAATCTTTGGGGTCCTACCACCCCCTCTGGAACATATGGTTTTAGCAAATAATGTTACAACTGAGAATTTCCCCTTGATCCCCACAGAAAGGAGACATACCAAGCACAAGAGGCTGTGGATCTTTGGCCTGTACAAGAACTTAGATAGGTCGATCAGTCTTACCTTTTGGCCATATGGTTTTGTCTAGTCTCCTGTGAATAGTGATGGCACATTGGTGCAAATTCCAGAATTTAAACTTAGATCTTTCGCTCAAGTTCTTTCTTATATTTTTTAATTTGATCTATACATTCTATAAAGAAAATTTGTCATATGTACGAATGTATGAATGTATGAGAATGTTAAAAAATAAAAATAATAAAGTCAATTAAATTAAATTAAAAAGAGACGTTGCCACGCCAAGAGCATGCTTCGTAGGTGTCAGAGGTATGGATTTACAAGTTCCAATGTGTGTTCGTCTAGAAACGCCTTCTTCCGTTGATAGTTATCAAATGCTGAATTTTCTTAGACTTCATGGTAGGCATAATCTTGAACACAATAATAGTTATAATTGCATCTAGATATAATGCAAAAATATATAATGTAGAAATGCCCTCCCCAAGCAATTTGACCTCTCCCTATGTCTCTGAGGTTTCTCCTTGAATGTGAGTTGGGATTTCTCTCTAATAAGCTTTTGCAACTTCCTTTGCATCCTTCCTAACCTTAGCATATGAGATACACCTGCATCTTGCCTAACCTGAGCATATGAGATACACCTGCTCCCTCAATGTCCATGCCTTTCTCTGTCACCGCCAACGATTCTTTCCCTGGATAAAGCAAAAAGGCCTCCAAAAGCTTCGAAAGGAGATGAGCAGAGCAGACCAAGACTCCTGGATGAAGCAACCAAACTAGGAATGCAGGGTGAACCAGGAAGATCGTGGCAACACGGGCGTTTCTTCTTTTCTTTAATGTCCACCTTAGCAGGTTCCACGCCCTTGTTCGCCTCATGGCAGCGGTCATATGATGCTCAGACGGAATAGTGATATCCTCCGGCGCTTCAGGGAATTACAATAGCCTGACTGGTGCGGAACAAAAGACTGATTCTTTTCCGTGGTTGGCGTATGTATGGCAATGTCAATCCCATGTCAAACCCAATGGTAATTCTTTCGCTGATTGAACAAGGATTAGTAAAAGCAAGCAAGACTTGGCAGAACGAGAACTCGAAGCATAAAGGATTCATAAAAGCAAGCAAGATTTGGTAGAACAAGAATTCAAAGCATAAAAGAACTCTTAGGTAACTCAAATCGAAATGGAAGCGTCAATCACAGAGCGCTGGAGATGGGTAGAAGCAGAAGGTCTTTACTCTTAGGTAACTTCTGTGTTTTTTCTTCATGAATCATTCCTTGTATGGTGAGGGTAACTTCTGTATTTTTTCTTCATGAGTCATTCCCTTGTATGGTGAGGCAAGTGAGTTTCCAGTCCTGCAATAAGATTTGTTGCTTTTTACCTACTTCCAAATGTAATGTGCCATAAATTTTGGCATTCCCACTAGGTGCCTCGGAGATCGGTTGGTCATCCATTCAATGGACACCTAGTTACATGTAAACATAAGAGGAGCGTATGGCACCTTGAAGTTGTGGCAGGAAGCAATGGCAGGTGTACAAGCAATGGTGATAGGCAGTAGTGGCAGGCGTACAAGCAAGGGTGATGGTTCCTCTATTATTCCATGAAGTCCATGGAAATCCAATAACCATAACAACTCAAATTAATGTTAACATTAGTTCTCTAGTGCAAAACATTTCAAAAAAATGCCCTGTCTAAACCCAGAATATCATATAGTATAGCCTCTTTAGCCTCGGGAAGAGACCAAATAAGACGGTGAAATTGAATGAGAAAAGAAATAACAAATATGAAAGAAAAAAACTTTAAAAACTGAAGACCAACTAATATCAAATACCATCAAACCAATTACTATAATCCCATGCCATTGCGAGATAAAAGACTAATAATAAAAAAAAATATCCATTAAAAATTCGTGAAAATATTGAATGTGAGTACCTAACATTGGTGCACAACGCTTAGCTTCACACACTTATGTAAGCTTACCTAACCTTTGGGTTTTTTTGGATAGAGTTTGTAAATTAGATTCACAACTTATTCATTCTTTTAAAATAAGACATATCTATAATATATGTATATGATGCGATGGTTTTCTAAACTTATTTTTAAATAAATTAAAAATTACAATTTTAATTGAAGTCATATCTGTAAATACATTAAGAAAAAACAAAACATCAATGACTGCACTTATTTAGTGCGACTTCATGATATACCTATTTAGTGTGATTTCATGATTTTCAAGTTGACAGGTGTTCTTATAAATGGGATCATGGTGTTCTTATAAATGGGATCATAGTGAAAAGGCGATAGGTTAGTATTTTATTAAAATATTTATCGAAGATTTGGTTGTGATATTTTATGATCGCATCCAATGAAACTTAAATACATCCGCATTAGTCTTTTGGATTAAATGTTAAATTGAGATGTTTTTTAATAAATAATGAGATTATGAAAGATTTTGGTTAAGATATTTTCTGGCCACATACAAATGAGAATCGAGGCACATTGAAAGAAGCACTAACCGATAGTGGATAAAAGTATGATTAGACGTAAACACCATGTACCCAATTCTGAATGAACAATAAGTCCGACAATGTTTCACATACATTACTATATATATTAACTTTATATACCATCAAGTCAATAAATTATTAATTTTAATAGCGTTTGTCCGTGTACGTTTATGAGGCGGTAGAAATATTTCGCGTAGTTGGGTGGAAAATTGCTTGGAAAGTTAAGAAATTTTGGTTATATTTAGAGAAAATCTAGTAAGAATTTTTGTAAATCTAAATTAGAGTTGTAAATTTTAAAGTTTTAGATATTTTTGATGATACTGAATCTATTTCCACCATAAAAATATAATTCGAACACTATCTCTATAAAAAATTTTAAAAGATATCTTTTCTTATTATCTCAAAAACAAGCCGATCAAGTATAATTACTTCTCCATAATTTCTTTGGAGCTATCCGATCAGGTATAGTTACTTCTCCATAATTTCTTTGGAGCTGTCCGATCAGGTATAGTTACTTCTCCATAATTTCTCTGGGACGAATGATTGTATCTCAAATGTTAGAAGTACGCGTGATTTAATTGCAGTCTAACTACTCATAATTAAATATATAGAATTTTGTTTACATATAATTACTTTTTTACCCTTTTGTTCGGATATAATTACTTTGTCATAATTTCGTTTGATTAAATGAAATCTTGATGAATAGATAGACTTAATTATAATACGTCTTATCTCATGTTTGGTTAAATTAAACTTTTAGAAGGGAAAGTCT
>APFE030552037.1:0-11389 GCA_000404065.3 Pinus taeda | reverse complement strand
AGTAACTTTTTTAAGATGAAACTCGTGCCTTTTGACCTTTACAGGGGTACGCACCCAACCCTTGACATACAGAGCGTACAAGTACGCAGGTATAATGAACTTGGAGTGCGTACACGCAGGTAAGATAGAGAGAACCTGCGTACCCAGAGATAAACATGATTTTTAAAGACTTTCTCTCTTTCTTGAAGTTTGACATGGAGAGCAGATGTATAAGGCTTGCCAAGGAGGATAGTATGACTGTTGATGGAGCCATACTAACTGTAGATAGTCATGGTGACAAATTTTAGTGTAACAGTGTTACATCTCCTCGGGTTAGGGTTTTGGTTGTTTAGGGTTTTCTCTTATTTTTCAATAATAAAAAGGCCCTCAGACCTCATTGTAAGACAGTTCAGAGGCATGTAGCCGCCACATCTCTTCTCAGAGATAAGCTACCATTGTCTTAGCTGGTTTATTTCCATTCCTGTTTGTAAGCATATTTCAGTATTTTACATTAATGAAATGAAGTATTATTTCCGCTGCATCTCTGTGTTTATGGTTATCTCTATGATTTGTTGCGTTCCTGTTTAAATCCGGATCAGCTAGAAAATCTAATCTTGCAATGTTTTGTTACATTTAATTTTGCATCCTTATTTACCCATCCTCCCAATGGATATGGGCTTGGACGATCACAATCTTCCAATCCCAATTTTTTGACTAGCTCTGCTACAATGAGAATTGTTTGCGATCCATGAGTAAAAAAGAGCATCAATATTTGTCTTCTTGACCTACATCTTTTATAGTAAGAGTTGGTCATTTCTTTCTCTTCCTATTGTTGAAGGATACTAAGATTCACCTCCTTTTGTGTTGACATACATATGATCTTCTCATCCACATCCAAGTTGCTTTCAACTTGATTGCTCAAATAACTGGCCATGAGATTATTATTCTTATTCTTATATATATAAATTTAAGGTTAAGCTTTATATGCAACTTCCAACACTTCTCCTTTGTATGGTCGTCAATATTATAGTGTTTGCAATGATTGTTGGGATTTTTATACTAATATGTTGTGTCTATTGTCTTTTTATCTTTTCCCCCTTTCCACTTCCTATTCCCCTCCTTAGAAGCATCCCAATGCTCCTCCTGCTTCAATCCACTTGATTTCCCTTTCTTCATGCCTATGTTCTCCAGGTACTATGCTTGTACACAAGTCCCATCCACCAATATGGGCTTGAATAACATCACTTTCTTTTGCAGATGGTTGTGTAGAACCCCCAAATACTTAATGAGTACATCTAGGTTCTTTGGGGAGATACCCAACATTATGATAATCTTTCTAAACTCTGTGGTGTAATCATGTACACTTTTCCCCTACTTCTCCCTGAAGTAGTGCCATAGGATCCACTAGTCCTCTACATTTCCGATAAGATAAAATTGTGACTTTATGATGGTTTTAAAGTCCTCCCAGTTAGTCACTAGAGGATCTCCCTCCAACTTCAAGGCCTTTCTATGTCTTTCCCACCAAGTTAAGGCATGTCCCTCTAATTTCAACTACACAAATGAAATAGTTTGTTCCTCCTCTATATGATGAAAACTGAAATAAACTTATAATTGTTGCAACCGTTGTTGTAGCTTCAAAGTGTTAATTTCACCTTGGTATGAATTGATATCGACATCGCTTCCATTTTGAACAGGGATTGTGAATGGTTCATAATGCTCGAACAAGGTTGATCTTATTCGGGTACTTTCTTTGATTCATTCTCTATTTCTTCCCGTCTCCTTATCTCCCCTCGAATATGTCCTATATGTTAGAACCCTCTTTTCTTCGAATATATCGACCTTATTGCTCAGGGATAACATGAGGAGATTCACATTACGAATTATATCTACAACTTGTGCTTCCAGCTATGAAAACCTCTCCTTTGCATGATCGCGAGGGTTATTCACATATTCGTCGACCATGACTGGGTTTTTTTTTTTTTACTTTTGGCTTAGTTGGTCTAGACTCCCCGAAAATATCCAGAACATACCCAAAGAAACTTGCTCTAACACCAATATATCCATAAACTTCCATGGATATTCCACTGGATATTTTATCACAACAAATCTGATAAATTATACTTAAAAATATGAATTATACACTATGAGCGTTAATTTCCCCTTAGATTTTTGAATCTGTAAATTATTGTGTATTGTGTATGCATGTAAATTATAATTATGAAGAAAAAAAGAGAAAATGAAATAAAAACTCACAAACCATGATTGACACAAGATATATCCTCGAAAACCCTTTCGAGAGAAAATCCAATCAGAAGGTGAGGTCACTCTACTCTCTTTCTCTGAATAGAAATTGGTTGCAAGTACACAGAAGTATGGCTTATGGCCCATTGGCTACTACAATCCACAAATCCTCTATGTGTTCTCTCTCCCTATCCCTCCCAACTACTCTACTTGTCTATGGAAGAAGATACACTTGAAAAGAATGGAACCCATTTTCCTCCTAGTGGCTTGGTTATAACACAACCTGATAGCCTACTAGTGGTAAGGTTTGACTACCTCATCGCTTAACAAGAGTTACAATATGAAATTTTCTAGAGTATTCTTCATCATAATCCCATGGATAGCCCCCATTCCATGAGTTGAGGGGGTCGACATGACATTCTCCTGAATTATGGTGGTGAAAGCAAGAAGGTCAATTTCCGAATGGCATAACTTTTGCATAGAGACTCTGATTGAGGCGATTTTTGTGTCATTGGAAATGTCTTTGTGCATAGAATAGGAAAAAGAGGCGCAACGCTAAAGCGACAAATTTTTACCTCCAAAAACGTCATTTGATTCCTCAAAATTCTTTTGAAAGGTTTCAAACCTCAGTTTGCCAAACTGAGTACGACAAGTAAAAATGGTCCTGTGAGTTGATTCCTCAACGTTTTCCACTCAGAAAGCATCAATATAGATGAAAATCAATATACTGATCCAATCTAAAACAAAACTTATAAGATTATGACATTCCCACATATATGCACAAGCTGTTGATGCCCTCACTTGAGGGGAACCTCATTGGCATGCTCCCAATTCAACTCCTACGACATTAAATAATGTGACTCTGAAATTTACATCTGTGTTGATGATTACAAAAAAGGATTAAAGTTGAATTATAACAATGATTTGAGGTATATGAAGCCTAAATGATTTTTTTTTTAAACAATCTATGTTTAAAAATAAAATAAAAGAATTTCCATTTTAACCTACTACCTAAGTTTTGTATGAAACTTTGATTGATAAATACCACACCATATTTTAATATAATATAAAATCATGCTTTCACTAAAAGAAAAAAGAGGAAATATATTTTTGTTTATAATAATCTATCTTAAAGAAATAAAATAAAGGATACGATTGAAAAGAGAAGACGTGGATAACACTTGGTTACTTAAAACTAGAATAAATGTGAACTGGGATGAAAGAGTCGAGGAGAACTTTGCTCTTACAAAAAACAAACAATCATCCAAAACCAATAAAATTGAAATAGGTAACACGTGTTTAAAAAATGTCGTCCCCTTAAAATATGGCCGTGTCATAATAAGTACACATTTAAGTTAGAAAAAAACAAAAAACAAAACAAACCCTATGGAAATGTAAATACAGATAATTACTTTGACAATTTAGACAAAAGACAATGATATGCCACATCACAAGCTTTTGGTGTAACCAATGAATATGCTACACTAGTTTTACATTGTAATCATTTTAAAGAATAATAATAATTAACTGTATGATAATTAATTTAAATTTAATTTAAAATAATATGGGTGAGAATTATTGACTTGGAGTATGTCGTAAAACTGCTTTTGTTGGGGTAAGAGTTCGTCTTCCTGGGATGTAAGGAAACAGGTAACGGCCCAAGACCCAAAGGGGCATCTGGTAGGAGTGAAAGCCTGCTCCCTTATGGAGCACCAGTGAGTGGGTTATTACAGGTGGCGTGGTTTTCCTTGATAACAGTGATGAGTCAAACCAACATTCGCAGATAGCAGCCAGAGATGGCTGTCCTCACTGTTGGTTTGGCACCCGAGTTTGATAGGTTTTGCCACCTTCAAAAAAAAAAGAAAAAAAAAGGGTGAGAATAACATGATCACTGATTGGGTCTTGAGTATGTTCTAAAATTGTTTTTGTTTAGGTAAGAGTTCGTTTCCCTCGAACATAAGGAAACATGTTAATGACCCAAGATCTAGAGGTATTTGGTAGGAGTGAAATCCTGCCTCCTTACGGATCACCAACGGGTTATTCCAAGTGGTTTGGTTTTCCTTGATTAACGGTGATAAGTCAACTTGCATTCCAAGTGGCGTGGTTTGGTGGTTATTCCAAGTGGCCTGGTTTTCCTTGATTAAGGGTGATAAGTCAACCTGCGTTCCTAGTGGCCTCGTTTTCCTTAATCAAGGATGATAAATCAACTTACATTCACAATTAACAGTTATAAATGATTGTCCTCACTGCTGGTTTGACAATTAAATTATAATAAATTTTCCCACGTATAAAAAAACATAATCAATAACTAAATACTTAAAAAAACAGTTGTCTATAATGAGACTTTTTGGAAGCCTTTCCGGTGGGTTTTTCCGGTCAAAATCCGGTAGCCATTTATTCGAATCGCAAGTTTGATAGCTAGTTTCTGCACAATCAAAGCGTCCCAGGGGTTTTTCAGGGTGCTAAATCCAAATATGCAGTTAAAAAACCATTTTAACTGCAACAAATCAAGATTTAACCTCAATTTCTTTGCCCGATTCTGTCACCGGAATCTCCAAAAAGTCGCATTATAGACAACTCCGTCTATAATGAGACTTTTTGGAAGCCTTTCTGGTGGGTTTTTCTGGTCAAAATCCGGTAGCCATTTATTCGAATCGCAAGTTTGATAGCTAGTTTCTGCACAATCAAAGCGTCCCAGGGGTTTTTCAGGGTGCTAAATCCAAATATGCAGTTAAAAAACCATTTTTAACTGCAACAAATCAAGATTTAACCTCAATTTCTTTGCCGGATTCCGTCACCGGAATCTCCAAAAAATCGCATTATAGACAACTCCTTTAAAAAAACACTCAAATCAATAATTTTACACAGAAAAAATGCACGTGACATGACCAAATTAATTTTCATGTACATATTTTTCAAAGCCATGATTAATCCGTTTGAGCCCGTTTTAACAGACATGACTTTACCACCCACAGTGCTATCAATCCTTGATTAAGCCATATAACTAATTTTTAACTTATTCTAACCACCAAATTTCAAATAAACGTTTTTTTAATTGGCCACGTGTATCCATGGAAGGAAATTTGAGTATTATGATTACTTCACCTGTATCAAATGAATGAAATGAAAAATTCACGTATCCTAATTTTCTAAAACAAAATAGATTGTAAGATTTTGAAACAAGTGTTCACAAAATGTTTTACAATTAAGTTTATAATAAACCATTCTTAACAAAATATTTTACAATTAAGTTTATAATTTTATTATTATAAACCTTTTCTAATGACAATCAAATTACTAATCCCTGATTAATGGAAGTAATAATTATAGTAAGTGGTTTTGGTTTTGTATTAGTCTATGTATATAAATTAGTGTTTTAAATTTGAAGTTTTAGTTTAAATTTTACTGTACATATTTAACCTCATTTCTTCCGCCGGATTCCGTTACCGGAATCTCCAAAAAATCGCATTATAAACAACTCCTATTAAATATGGTAATATATTAAGGAAAATATAAGTTAATAGCGGTAAAGGGGATTTTTTTATCACTTTTCCAAAAGTATTGTTCAAATTGATTAAGATAAAATTATTTTATGTTATATTTTTTCTGAAAAAAAATTATTTTATGTTTTAAATCACTAAATTATAGTAACATTAGGTTAAAAATTATAAATCAATTAAAATTAAATTAATTAATTAAATAATTAGAAGCATGCTTAGGACTTAATTAATTAAAAAAAAATAACATATAAAAAGAAAAAAAAGATATAAATGCATACGTAAAACAAAATTATAATTAATTAATTAAATAATTAATTAAATTAATTAATTAATTAATTAATTAATAAAAAAATTAACCAAATTATGAATTAATTAAAATAAAAATAATTATAATAATTAAAATAAAATTAATTATAAGTTGATTAATAATTAATTAATTACGCTAAATTATTTAATTAATAAATAAGAAGAAATATTAAAAACAAAAATATTTATAAATAAAAATAAATAAATAAAATTAATTAATTAATTAATTAACTAAACTAATTAATAAATAATTTAATTAAAATTAATTATAATAATTAAAATAAATAATTAAAATAATTAACACTGAAATAAATAAATGAAAATAAGAATAAATTTTAAACTAATATATGTAGGCTAAAGTTGGCTTTCACTATTTAGGATTAATTAGGTTTGTATATATACTGGTTGGAGGATTCTTCTCTCAAAACTATTTTTTGGTCTTGATGATGGATCCCCTTTGAGGTTCGAAAAGTGGACATGATGAATATAATATTGTGGATAATCCCGAAAATACTACACCAAATAACAACCACAGAAGGTTAAAGTTTAACACTAAAATGTTATATAGACTAATATAAAATTATTAGAATTTTGAATATTTTTACAAAAACATCAACAAAATTTTTATAATTTGCAAATTAGGAACTATTAAGATTGACCAAAGTTTCTAAACTTTAAGAAAATTTTCCATTTTTAAAATTTTACAATTTTGGAGCAAGAGACACTCTCCATCCCAGTATGGAAGAGTTGTTGTAATGTCCAATTATATTATGTTATCTAAACATTTTGAAGTAGTCAAATTACAGAAAAATAAAAAATAAAATTATTAATTAAAACATTTTCCTTCAGTGAAACTATATATAAAAAAATTAAACTAAAAAAAATTAATAACTAAAGGAGAATAGATTCATCTTAACTCTTACGCTCCAAAAAAGATCAACTTTCTTGAAGTGTAAACTTTTCTTCCCTTTAGACTCTCGATAAATCCAAAGTTAAAATAAATTTAAACTGATTTAAGATAAACCGATAATAAAATCATAAATAAAAACCCCTTCCTTCTAAAATAATGATTTTTAGATACTATTTAAATCCGTGGAAAACAAAGTATACTCATCATTATTATAATTAATTTAATTTATACGTTTTAATTTGTTTTGTGCAGATTTGACTGAAGTGAATATTTAAAAAAAATATCCTTCTTGAAAAGAATGAATATTTAAATATATAAGAAAACTTATAAATTATTATGATAAGTTTATATGTTTTTTATTTAATGGGTTCATGAATGTAGAGTACGCTAATACAAAGTAAGTACAATGTAAAATTTAAGAGCACATTTTTTTTTTTGGGATTTAAAAAAATAAATTTTAATTTTTAATTTTCATATTACGTATTATAAAAATTTATGTTTATATTTTAATTTTTAATATGAGTTTGGATTAATTTAATATTGGATTTATTATATGTTGAGAAGATCAAATCTTTCGAGGTGTAAATTTATTTTGTGAGTGTAGAATTTGAGAAAAGGTTTGCACGTTGAGGGATTTGATACCTCTCAGCGCATGATAAATCTCGTTTTAGACGGATCTAAGTTGTTTACAATTGAGGGCAACAATGTCACATTTATAGATCATTATTATTATGTATATGTTTGAGATTAACTTTAAAATTCACATTATGTTTTCTTTTCTTGGCATGACTATATCATTCTCTTCTTTAATTTAGTATGTGTTGCTTGCCTTGAATGGTTTGCATATATGATTTTGGATGCTTTGAGTGGTTCGTGTTTACATGTTTGGATTTGGATAGTAGTGTTTGTGAATGTTACAATTGTTGTGTTAAATTTTTATGTGTATGTAATTGTCTATTAATAATAAGTTGGTGATGAAGAAGAGAGACAATCTTTTCAATCGTTTGCAGGAGGATTGATACTACACATCTATTTAATTTAATTTTAGGTATCACAACTTCTGACAAATAATTAATTCTTAATAGTGTCTCTCTAGGTTTTATTAAATATATCTTGATGAGTAGTTTTAATAATTTACTACTTCAAGATTATTATGTTTCTTTGCTACTGTTTGAAATAATTTATTTCCTTCAAGAATATTTTGATGATTTTTTTTTATCTATATTCTATTTTGCAAAGTCAAGAAATAATGTATTTTTGAATTTGTTTTTTAATGAAGAGCCATATTTATAAAATCTTTACATCCAAACAATTATCACATCTCTTTCAAGAATATTTTGATTTGTTTTGATTGTTTATAAATATATATTTTCCTCTTATAAATATTTTGAATACATTGTTGTACTCAATTATCTATTAGCAATTTTGAAAATATTTTGAATATATGTAATTGTTTATTAGTAATTAGTTGGTGATTAAGAAGGAAGACGGTCTTGTCAAGGATTAATTTTCACTTTGCAGGATAATTGATTCTGCACATCTGTTCCATTTTAATTCTAGGTATCACAACTTTTGACAACTAATTAATTCTTAATAGTGTCCCTCTAGGTATTACTAAATATATCTTTAATTTTTTTTTAATAATCTCTAGCCTCAAGATTAACATCTAATGCATCTAATGCAAGAAACCAAGTAAGATTAGAAAATAATATCTACACTGAAATCAATGCATCTAATGCAAGAAATGAAATGAGATTAGAAATCAACATCTACACTGAAATCAATGCATCTAGTGCAATCAATCAAATTGGATTACGAATCCACATCTACATTGAAATCAATGCATCTAGTGCAAACAATCAAATAGGATTAGAAATCAAGATATACAATAAACTCAACACATCTAGTGCAAGAAATCAACATCTGAAATCAATGCATCTAGTGCAAGCAATCAAATAGGATTAGAAATCACTATCTACACCGAAATACATGCATCTAGTGTAATAAATATTCTTCCCTCTCACCCCCTTCCATGTAAACTTGAAAAATAATTTTAATAATTTACAGCCTCAAGATTAACAACATCTAAGTCATTTAATGCAATCAATCAAATCGGATTAGAAAACAACATCTACACTAAAATCAATGCATCTAATGCAAGCAACCAAATAATCCTAGAAATCAGCATCTACACTGAAATCCATGCATTTAGTGCAAGAAATCAAATATAATTAGAAACCAACATCTATGTTAAAAATCAATGCATATAGTGGAGGCAACCAAATAGGATTGGAAAACACCATCTACACTGAAATCAATACATCTAGATCAAGCAATCAAATAGGATTAGAAATCAACATCTACACTAAAAATCAATGCATCTAATGCAAGCAATCAAATAGTATTAGAAATAATCATTTACACTGAAATTAATGCATCTAGTGCAAGCAATCAAATAGGATTAGAAATCATCATCTATACTGAAATCAATGCATGATTCTATCGAAAGAAATATTCTTCCCTCTCTCCCCCCTCCATTTATATATATATATATATATCTCCCTCCATGTCTCCTTATTTGTCTCTCTATTTCACCCCCCAAAAACACACACTCTCTCACTCCTCATATCTATCTATCTCTCTCTCTCTTTATCTCTCTCTTCTGCCCTCTCTTCACCTCCCATCTATATATCTATCTTCCTCTTCCTCTCCAGTGCCTCTCTATATCACCCCCAAAACATACATACTCTTTCTCCATATATATCTATCTCTCCCTCCCTCTCTCTTCCCCTTCTCTCCCTCTCTCCCCCTTTTATCTCTCTTCCCTCTTTATCTCCTCTCTCTCTCTCTCTGTCTCTCACATCCTCTCTCTCCCTTTCACTCCCACCTCCCTCTGTCTTTCGCTCCTCCCTCCCTCTCTCTCTTCGCCCTCCAACTTAGTCATTATCTCCCTCCCTATCTCCATCTCTCCCCCTTCCTTTCATCTATCTTTCTTTGTCTTTCTATCTCATCCCAAAACATACATACTCACTCTCCATCTCTCCCTTGTCACTCCCTCTCTCCCTCTCTCCACTTTTCTCTATCTATGTATTTCTTCTTCACTCCCTCTCTCCCCCTCCAACTCCATCTCTTTGTTCCTCCCTCTGGTCCTTCCCCTCTCTCCCTTTCTCCCCTACCTCCTTCTCTCTTCCCCCATCTCTCTCTCTCTCTTCCCTTTCTACCTTGTCACTATCTCCCTCCCTCTCTTCTCCTCTTCCCCCCATATTTGCATCTCCCTCTCTCTCTCTTACCCTTCTTTCCCTCTCTCACTCCTCTCTTTCTCTCTCTATTCATTACTCCTATCCCCTCTCCTTCATTCTCTCCATCTCTCTCTTGTCACGCCCCTCTCTCCACCTCTATTTCTTATTGTTTGTTCTTCCCTCATATATATCTAGAGCTAATTAAATATCATGCTATATTAATATATATTATAATATAACAAATTGAATATTGTATTTTATCCAATGTTATTAAATTTAATATATTAATATTATATATATTAATTAATATTTTTATCAATATAATTTAATGATGTTTACATAGTTTGATAACAAAATTTAAATTAAAACTTATATCAATTGATATATTATGGTTTTTTTCCTTTTAAAGATTTATTTTACAAGATATTTAATTAATTCTTTTGTGTTGAATTAACCTTTATCTTTTGATTTAAGAAATTGATTGGCTTGAGTAAAGAGTAAAGATGTTTAAAATTTTACCTAATTTGGAACTTTAACATGGTAAAACTTTTTGTTAAAGGTAAATTTATGATCCATTCAAATTGCTATTAAACACATGAAATAATTTATTATCCATTCAAATTATATATAATAATACATGGTTTTATTTTAGTAATTAATCTTAGTCCATTGATAAGATTATAAAGTTACATATAATTTAAATATTCAAGTTATATATAGTTTAAGATTCAAGATAATGTTTTGGCCTACATTAGCGAAATTTATTTTTATTATTTTTTTAGGACAAGACATACTTATACATCGGGGTCATACTAGATTGTAAAATGAACCTCTCGACGCAATTATATGATAAGGTTTAATGTGAAAAAATATTATAAATAATTCTTTTTATTAAATATAAAAATATATTTAATTATAATTAAAATTTATTGTTATATATTTCATATGCTTTTAACTTAACTCTTTAATATTTGGAAGATTGTTAAGAATTCTTAACAAAGGAAACACCTAATTAATTTTCATTTTTAACTCTAATCACATTCTTCAATAAAATATATAAAAAAAAATTATGATCCGTGGGAATGAGTTTATACATGCCTCCTCTATGTATATTCCCACTATAGAATGAGTCGATACTTGCCTCCTCCATGCATGTTCCAATTGCACAAAGATGTGGTTGAAGATGAACGAATTACAATGAATGTGTGGAGACG
>APFE030552027.1:0-10647 GCA_000404065.3 Pinus taeda | reverse complement strand
CCTTTTCTTTTAGAGAGTCTGAAAAGGATCAAAAGTGACTACTCTGGAAAACTAGGTAAAAGGTTTTCCAAACAATCCGTAAAACTGCTTATACACCTTGGCGATCAGATGAACACCAAGGACTTCCTGTACTGCAGTCAATCTTCCCGAATGCTGTGTTCAATGCATTACGGTTTGTAGGGCGGCAGACTCGGCTTCCTATGGATCAAAGGTTGCAAGCCTATAGGGGTCTCCCAATTTATACTCGACGGTACGTGGGAGCACAGTCCGTACTGGCACCTACCATTTCACCGTGGAGGAATCACCCAACCACTCAACGATAAACTACCAGGTTTAATGACGTTGGAACACGTCTCTAACCTAGACCTCTAGAATGTGAGCGTTAAGTTTCAATGCGTTGTTAGGTTCATTGAATTCATTTTATGGTTTATCTTTGATTAAGTCTGAGTTTCCGGTCTTACCGTATGTGATCCCTTGAAATGTCCTAAATGCAACTATATGCGAAAATTGTATTCATTTCGTTGGATGAATTCTAGCTACAGAAGAGTTGAGAGTTTCATACAAACAAAAACGATCACAAAAATCCTAATGCAGCTAATAACAAGAAAGGAAAATCTTTTCTTTTTCTTTTTTAAAAGCAAAAATTAACATAAAATGCTAACTAATGAAAAGCAAAAATCTCTTTTTCTTTTCTTTAAAAATAGTATAATGCACTTAATGGATTTCAAGAGATATGCACAACCAGATAATTCACCCAAAAGCATCTAAAACCAGATCTGAAACATGAACGATAACCCAGCAAAGCAAAGAAAACACCAAGATCTTCAAAGAACTATGTAATCTAAGTCCCAATGAAGTCAGGTAAAAACAAGGAGGCTAAAAGTGAGGCATTTGCAGCATGAAATGCAAAACTCATACAACTACTAGAAGAACGTGGAAATCAATCAATAAAATGACTGGATCAGTAAATCACAAATCCAACAGAAGGCTCGATAACAAAGCCACAAAGGCCAAGATGTAAAATCGATGGACAAAGGCGAACAACTGAAGGATGGAAAGAACAACCAGCCAAATAGCAGTCCAACAGACTTCCAGGAGGTAAAAAAAAAGCAAAAAACACAGATCCAAGCTTAAGAGACTGGCAAACAAGCTAATTTAAAAAATTAACCAGTGTGGCGCGACTGTCAGGCTGCAACTCGCGCTAAACAGAGATTGGTGCGAGTTGTCTGAGAGCAACAGGCACCAATCAGCGCGACTGTCTGAAAGAAAAACGCGCTAATGAAGTTTACCAGGCAAAAAATAAAAAGGACAGACCCAAGCTTGGTTTACAGTGTCTAAACAGAGCCAGCAAGTAAAAAATAGCAAGAACTCTAACCCAGAAAACTATTCAGACTTATAAACGAGAGAAAAATGACATGCAAGGCAAGATTGAGATTTTTCAGTTTGTAAACTGAACCGGAGATCGACTGAAGTGGCGTTGATCTACTTCACTTCTGCATAGCAGGAGTGTTTTGAAGGCTACCTGGCCACTCTTCAGACTCCTTCCACAATTTACAAGTCAAACAATACAAAAAACAATCAACAAGCATTCCCCAGCGGAGTCGCCAAATTGTTGAACTGGTAAATCCCGTTTGCGGACAGAGGCGATCCCACTAGCCCAACACGGGTCTAGCAACAATCACACACGCTACACGTAGGTTCCTAATTGTATAATTTAAAGATCGATCAGAATGATCTACCTGGAATCCAACGTTGTTTGTTGTAGAAGAAACGCTGCTACCATCCTTTAGCTTTGGCTGGTCACTATCCTTACGCTCCATGTACGGACACCTGCACAAACAAAGAACAATCCAACACAAGTGTAAAATCTAGTATATGCAACTATATATCGGTCAGACAAGATATAACTCAAATATCATCAGAAGATACATGAGTGGAACCATAATGATAGTCGTTCATTAATCAATAAAAGAAGAGAAAGATTACAACCAAAGAGGCCTGACGTCGAACCTCCTCTGACTGGGCCAACAGCTAAATACGCCTTGCAAAGTGACCTCTTCTCTCTCAATATTTTGGCAGCATAACTCCTCTATAGCTCTCAATTCTCACTATCAATCCAGCATAATCTCAGCACTCACCTTAGCTCTAGCAAAAACTAGTTGGTTCAATGCAGGGTGACAGTCATTTATAGATGGAGGAGGAGGACGTATGCATTGTACCCGGACACCTACTGAAGATTTGGCATTGTCCCAGAATAGCCACTGAACTGGGTTGTCATGGATAAAAAGGATAAAAAGAAGACACTCGACCACTTCCATGGGATTTTTCCCCAGAGAACTGCATGAGCAATGGAGGAAAAAACACTTCAGTGTGCGCTGGCCAAAAATCATGACCAAATTTGGGTGGCGCGGGCTTTGTTCTATGACAGAGCGTCCATGGGCGTGCCCTCTTTGTAGGAACTGAGCCATTGGCGCGGGTAAGACAATGTAGACTCGCGCTAATGGAAAAAGGGCACTTTTTAGGGCTAATCTTCAAAAGGTGTCTTCAGGGATTTTGAAGTTCATACTTAGGAGAATCCAATGCAAGTGTTTTTAAGTTGTGTCACTGATCACAGGTCCATCAATGTGTCCTCCAGTGTGCGAAAGCAAGGGTAACAAGGACGGTGACCAACGGTGACAAATTACTGCGTAACACTATCCACTAAAATTTATGAAAGTTCTTGGGCCCGAGTAGGAAACTAATTTATCCACTTTAAATATCAATTTAGAATTTTTCTACGAACATAATTTCTAGTTTGAATGACAGTAACTAAGATACCCTATAGCAAAAACTTTGTTGAATTAACTTTCCTCTACATATAAAAATTAACAAATTTCTTTTCATAATACTAGTGTTATCTATTATTTAATTAAATACTTTATATATATATATATATATTTCAAAGTAAGATATCAATTTCAAAATACCATAATAAATTGTGAGAGATAATTCTTATAAAATAATATATTTTCAAAACAATTTTTTTAAATATGATTAAATAACCTTTTAAGTAATATATTAATTTCATATTTCCTATGTGGTTTAGAAGAAAAGGTAATAGGATTAAGTATAACTCCAACATGTTAAGGCCTATGGTGACCTAGCCGACTCACAACAAGTGAAACGCCTTTTAATTATATAAATTAAATTATTGGTAAATGTGGATAGACTTAATAAGAATCAAAATATTCTTAAAAATATGTATGGCTTTTAAAATTTAAAATTAAAATATAAAACCTGACGGTGAGGAGAAGGGTCAATTGTTTAACGTCTTTCTATACCATCAGATTACAAAATATTCTCAAAATATTCCATCCATACAAATTCAACATCAACCCTCACCATTTTGTTTTTCAATTTTACTTCCACCACAAAAAGCAATTTCACTTCCATCAAAATTGATTAGTATATGCTTCCATCCCACACCATTTTGTTTTTGAATTTCGCTTCCACCAAAATTGATTAGTATATGCTTCCATCCAGCTATAACTAATCTTTGTGGCCTTGAGTTTCCACATCTTGGAGATTTCACGAGGCATAGCCAATCTTTGTGGCCTTGGGTTTCTGCATCTCGGAGGTTTCACAAAGATAAATCCATTTTCTAGTAGGACAACATAAAAGTCTGTCGATGTAAAGAGATGGAGAGTAGTGGTAATTATGGGAAAGATTACAATGCTTTCAAGCTCAGTGACCATGTAAGAAATACAAAAGAATACCTTATTAAGTGTTGGTTGATTTTAATTAGGTGACATCGCTATATAATCATATGGAGGTTCTCTAAAATTGGTGGTCTTAATTTGAAATTATCTAAAATCAGTAACTTTGGAGAGGAATAAGAAGAAATTAGCTTTCTTTGGTATCTGAAGTGGCTTCAACATTTGTTCCATAAGCCTAGCAATACAATTTCTTAAATATAATGGCAGCTTTCTTCTCGGGTGAGAAAGGCAAGTCTGCCTTGCCCGTGCTTAGCTACAACTCCATGTCCCCCAAGAAAAAATGTGGGAGGGATGAGAAAATTATGCACTGTTATGCCCAGAAAGTGCAAAGGGAAGTTCTCAAAACTGTTGTACGTTTTCTTCAATCTTTAGAGAGAGAAACAATCACATGCAGGACCTTAGAAAAACTTCCCTCTAGACCACCTGTCATTTGTCTATGTGGTTGGATTATGCGTTAGACGATAATAGAGTGTTCAACCATTTGATCAGGCTAAGGTAGTTGGATGAAGCAAGCATTTGGATCCTAATTCCTGAAGATAATCAAAGGATTTAAGGTTGAATAGTGATGTCCTAACCAAATACCAACTACGGTATAAACGATGGGTTTATTTTGAATCGTCTTAAGGACATTTGGAAGGTAGATTTGAGAGAATTCTTGGCACATTTTTAACGTTAAAGTATTGACATAATTTTGAAGCTAAGTCAGAGAGTTATTGAAAAAAACTACAAATATTTGAACTTACAAATCTAAGTCAGCTTCTGTGAGTTGGCAATGTCTATGCTTTCAACTGTCCCTTGAAATGAGTGAATTATGTATGCATAGCTTAAGTTTATCCAAGACAAACAGTCCAACACCAATCTGCATCCTTTCTTGAGGCTACTGTTGAAGATGTTTTCTCCAAAACTACATCATACTTAGATGATATGCACCTATTTTTATCATGATGTGAATTTATATTTTGTTTAATAAGAACTTCTTCAGAGAAATTGAATTATGCTTGTTATCTAACATATTAATCCAACATGTTTGCTAAGATTTGCAGTAAAAATTGTACAACATCTATTGTTGATTACCATATAAGTTGCCCAAATTGTTGTTGATCTCTGTCTCATTTGTTGTCGTAACCTCCGAGAAGGCCATCAACCTAGTGTTGATGAAGCCGATTTTGCTCGACATAAATCTCAAGAAAGAGCTAATGCTCTTGTTCGAGAAAATTTTCGTGCTTTAGCAAGGAGATTTGGCATTCTCGATCACAACTATTTCTTGATTGACAACCACATGAACCTTGTGTTGTACAACATTTGTATTGACAGTGAGGGATTTGAGAAGCAATAATGTTGGTTTTGCTGAGCCTAACAAGGATTATCAAATACAATGTTTATTGGCCCATGTGGTATACATTCTTTGGATTTTTTTGTTCCCATAATTGTAAGGGCATAAAAATATTAGATTCATAGTACAGACTACCATTAATCATGTGAGCCATTAATCATTAAGTGAAAAGTGTGGATTATTAGGCATGTATTCTAGCTAAAAAATTAATAGAAGTAGGAAGTCCAATTGGCCAATTTGCTTTGCCAACTGTACAAATTTCAAAATCACATGTATTACTTTGTTTAGGTTCCAAATACTTTTTAGGGAAAATTAATAAGCATTGAGTCAATGATTAAGTTTAGGTGATTTTCAGAAGCACAAATGAATATTTTATCAAATGGATTAAAGGAAGCAATATTAATTCAATAATTAATAAAAAAATATAGTCTTGGGCACCCTAAATCAATTCTAGTTTATGCGGCTTTAGAATTTCATTTCTGCTACATCTCTGCATCTTATTTATATTTTCCCATTCCCATGTCGCAATTGTTCTTTAATTTATGCCTTACGGTGTTTCCTTTGCAACATCTGGTGCAAATGCTAGTAATAACTTCCTCATATACTACCAAATCCATTTGGTATCATGTTTTATGGAAAGAAGTTTTGTACAAATACCTTGACTATGTTTACTATGCCATTCTTCTTTGATTGTATAACTTTTCTTCCATTATTGAAAAAAAAAAAACTAACGAACATGCTTATATTCCATTGAAACCTTTTTACTGGTTATCTTGTTTTAGGTCTTCCTTGACTCTTACAAATAGCAGTAATAGAGTTTATATATATATTATGTCCTAATAAAGTTTAATAATAACCTCCTCATATACTTCCAAATCCATTTGATATCATGTTTTATGGAGAGCAACTTCATACTTTTACCTTGACTATGTTTACCATGCCATTCTTCCTTATATAACGTTTCCTTGATTATTGCAAGAAAAAAAGAAAAACGAACGAACACACCTATACTCCATTGAAACATTTTTACTGATTATCCTATCTTATCTCTGCCTTAATTCTTACAAATAACAGTAATATTATATTATATATATATATATATATTATATATTATATATTATTATATATATTATATAGATTATTATATATATATTATATATGGACATTATATATTATATATATTATATATATCTTTTATATATTATATATATATATGTATGTATGTATGTATGTTGTATGTATGTATGTATGTATGTATGTTATGTATAATAGATACATACATAGATACATACATACATATGAGACATACATTACCTACTACTATATATATATATATATATATCTCGATACATATATATATATTATATATTATATATTTATTATATATATATATATCGATATATATATATATATATACATACTACATATTTTATATATTATATTTTATATATATATATATATACTTTATATATATATATATATATATACACGATTAATCTCAGCACTATTGGTTTAGCTTTAGCCCTAGGTTAAATCTCAGTGACAACCTGAAAAATAGGAATAACTACGCACAACGAGAATTTGACAACGATGGTAACTCTCCATCTTTAAATTAACTGGAGAAGAAAATAACAGCCTCAGATTGTTGCAATTTTCCCTATTGAGTAGTGCAGTGAAATTTCTAAGAGATTTAGATGGGTAGAAAGTTGCCCTAATCAATCAACCAAAGGTTGCAAACTACTGACAATCACCTATGGTAGGGCATCGACATTGCCATAGGCATCTTATAAATTGAGCATCCTCACGTACATTTGTCATGTCTTTCATATACCATGAAAGAAATGACAACCTCAATATAGATCATCCCATCTGGTTGTGTTACCATCTTGTGTTATTCAATTCTCGCAGGTAATTTCTCTAAAAATATTTCGGAAATTGCTGATTTGGAATAGATTCGCTAGATTGTTTCTCTTTCTGGGGTGAAAATTAGCCCCATGATTGTGGGTCTCAAGTACTTGGGTTGCCATCCTAGACCTAGTAATTATCACATCACTGACTGGACTTGGTTGTTAGATAAAGTTGAAAAGAAGCTGACATGTTGGGATCACAAGTGGCTCTCAATTAGGGCAGGGTCACCATGATCAAAGTTGTCCTGCAATGTATCATGGTCTACTAGATGCATCTATTCTACATTCCCCAAGCAATCAATAACAAGATTGATGCTCTTATCTCCAAATTCCTTTGGTCCGGAACTGGACTCAATTGCAAGATCTATCTCACTCGCCTAAACATGATTTCTAGGCCCATTCAATTGGGTGAATGGGGTGTTTAGGACTCTCATAGGTTTAACATTTCTCTTATGGCATCCAATTTGTGGAGGGCCTTCAAAGAAAGTGGTCCCTAGCAGAGCATAATTTTCAGAAAACACCTTACGTATACTATCTTTGAGGAATGGGTGGTTCTAGGTGCGCCAATCAATCCCCATTCATCTATCATCTCGAGAAGCTTCAAACATGTGATTTCATGGTTTTGTAGTAATATTCGCTGGTTGGTGGGTAATGGCCAAAGCATTGATGCTAGGATGGATGTTATAAAGGATCTTTTTGGATCCCATATTCTCTCTATTCACTCTATTCACCTTTTAAATGAGTAAGGAATCTTCACACATGATAGTCTAGCTAGGGTGCAACGCATACGTCTTCCCTCCCCCTTGTGGCCTCATGCTTGGAATTTGGGCCTCCCTCAACATTTGGAAGGGGAATGGGACTCTTACAACAATATTCTATGTCAAGATGGGATTACTCTATCACAAAACAAATACCTCTTCGTATGGGGCGGTAAGATACTAAATGGTCAAACTCTGTTAAAGAAGTATACTCTTACTTTTCCTACTCCGCTCACTCTTTACCTTATTCTGATTGGTATACTAGTATGTGGGGTTGGGACGCTCCATTGAAGATCAAATGTTTTGCTTGGCTTATAGTCCATAACTGCATTCTCACCTGGTATATCTTATTGAAGAAGGGGTTCATTGGCCCTGGGAGGTGAATTATATGAAAATCATCTCCTAGAGACTAATCTCACTTATTTTTAACTGTCCCTTTTCTTTTGTTGTTTGGTCAAGGTTTGTCTTTTGTTGGGCATCTCTATCATTTGGGATGACTCTTCCATTGTGGCTTGCCTTATGTCTTGGGCTCAAAGTGCACCTGCTTACAAGTTTGTTCCATTATATGTATCATGGGGGAGATGGACGGATCATAATGATCTTATCTTTGAAGGAAAATTCTCTGATTCATATTAGGTTGCCTTAGAAATTGTTTCCTTCTTAATGGAAATTAGTCATTGGCTACCTAAGGCCTCTTCTCCTTCTATCTCTATGCTTGATCTGTCTAGAATCTTTCCCACATGATTTTCTGATGTGGTTGGCTTGGGAGGCATATGTGGTTGTGGTGCATTCCTTAGAGTTGACCGCTCTGTACATTATAGGTTCTGCGGGTCTGGTGGCAAGGGAGACAACATTAGGGCCTCGATGATTTCTTTATGGGGTATGTTACAATTTTCCTGATGGTTGGGCATAGGGAGGATTTCTATTCTTGGTGATTCCCTTAATATGATTCAATGGATTTTGGGCCACTCCAACCTTGGGGTCTCCACCCTCTGTAATTGGATGAATCGTATCATGGATTTAAAGGTTGCCTTTTCTGATGTCATCTCTTTCTAGCATGTCTACTATGAACAAAACCTTGTTGCTGACTCCCTCTCCAAGCAGGGCATGCCTCTTTCTCCTAGTTTTTTTCCATTTTGATTAGTTTGCTACTGGTTCGTTATGTGGGCAAGGCTTTTTCAAATTTTCATAAGTGGTTTTTTCGTAGTTTTTTTTTTATCTCTCGAGAGCTCTCCTACACCTGTTCTATGTTTCGATGTTTATCTTTGTATTCCATTTTGGTGTTGATTCCATCTAAGTATGCTTGCTACCCTACTCCTTGAGGGCTGATATGTTTTGTTTTTTAGATGTATTGTTGGTCTTCAAGGCTCATCATTGAGCAGCACTGATGCACTGAATTTGATCCAAGCAAATGTAAAACTTTTCTTCTTTTTGAATGAAGAATGGTTATGTTCTTTTTCCTCTGAAAAAAAGTTAGCATTAACATAACACTTTGCTTTTCTTGTTAATTCCTAGATTAAATCCATTTTTTATTCAACATCAATATCGACATCATTTCCCTATTTAGATGATTATAGTTCAATTCCTTGTGTAGATGCTGGTAAAATGGGAGTTGACAATGGCATGGATGAAGACAATCTACCACTTGCGGAACAGGTAGTAGGTTGTAACCTCTCTCAAGAACATTGGAAGATATAGGGGTGCATAACACAAGATTGGGTATAATATCTTCATTTGCTTTTAGGGTAACACACATAAGTATTTTCTTTTAGGCTAACGGAGAGGGATAGCTCAGACATGAGTTTTTTAGGCTTGTTTACCTTAGTTTCTGAACTTTGTTTGGAAGGATGTATGCTAATAGAACTTGGAAAAAGTTGTCTTCTCTTATAGAATGGTTTCTTTTTACAAGGTTTGAAAGTGTTTTAGTTATATGTGTGGGGGGTTATTCATAAATAGTTAGCTTTTTAATATTATATATATTTCATTTAGCATAATAGTTATCTCGAGCAAGTTTATATATATATATATATGACAATTTACCTTGGAGGAAGTTTTTATTATACAAATACCTATGGGCTGGCCATTCCTCTTTATAGGACTTTCCTCTCTTAGTTTAATTCTTTCTATTTGGATTTCTTTTGGTTCAGTTTCAACTCTCCCCATAGTCAAGTTTTCGAGCTTTGTTTATTTCTCGTTTGTTTCTTCTCATATATGAGCGTTGGATTTTCATTCTTTCAAGGAATTTAGTTTCTTTGGTTTTTTTTTGTCTCTTCTATTTTCATGCTTTCATGGCATATTTTTTTTTTTTTGTTACTTCGTTTTGGTCTCTTCTATTATTTTGGCGAGTTCACAAACTATCAAGCCATCACTCAAGCTTAATTATCCCTATTCAAATTCACTCACTTGAGCTTAACCATCCCTATTCGGATTCACTTCAAGAATGCCATTCTATGGAAACCTTTCTCTCCTACCACCCTTGTTTCATCTCTGAAAATTCTCCCTCGCCTACTGAAACAATCTCTCTCCTTATGAATCTATAATGCCCCATTAGCGGGCTAGTGTTCATCATTGGGTATCGTATTATCAAGAGCATGGAAATTGACTGTGCTTGGCTCAAATATAAAGGTTCAACATCATGATTTTCAGATTTTACCACACCTCCTATTCAAGCAAAACTCTCTCAATCTAAGAGGGAAATAGCCAATCAACAAAGCTTTATCTTAGATATGGAGGTTATAGAAGATATGGTTGATTGGTTTCTATATGTAGTTCACACACATAGACAGTACAATTAATACATATACATTGTGGACCTCTATTGGAACATGAAGTATTTTTTTAGAAAAGTCTTATTGAACAAGCACGGAAACCACAAGAACCTCCTCCTCTCAATG